>LUGF01014513.1:7457-20619 GCA_001625245.1 Calycopis cecrops
TGTGATAATGGCAAGTATGATGTAACAAGTCTTGTAAACACCTTTGATAATGGCAAGTACGACGTAACAAGTCTTGTAAACACCTGGCAATTATGACCGTGTCATTAACACCATCACCGAAAGCAACAAGATGGATCAAGAAATATATTATATAAAGTCGTCATATATCTTGATGTGGTTACTGTGAATGAAGAGAGACATTTTTTTTTTGATTATCTACTATATATATGGCGGACATATAAGGTTGCCGATACATCGACGTTACATCTATACATATGATAAAACAATAAAATTCTTGTGTCTGTGCAATGAATATATTTACGAAAAACTAATTTGGGCGATGTTGAATAGTATTTGAACACTTTTCAATGTTTTTTAATTTTTTTGTCTGTCTGTTTGTCTGTTTGTCCGGGCTAATCTCCGAAACTACTGGACGGATTCGAAAGAAACTTTTTGTGGTACTATACTAAGCCTGGGCAACATCAAAAACACTTTTTTACTGCGGTATTGCTTATTCCTACGGGAAATCGGAACTTCGGCACACTGCAAGCGAACAACAACAAATCACTTTGATTATAATATCACTATGCTACGCGAACGAAGTCGGAGGCACCAGCTAGAACCTAATAATATGTATCTTAATATTTTTGTAATTTTTATGTAGGAATTTAGTTTTATTTACATTAGTGATAATATATAAAAATAAAAAAAAAACAAGAAATACATGTTTTTTTAGTTTAGCACGTAAGGCGATGGGAATTACCTATACGTCCACGGACATCCGCACAATAGCCACGTGTATTTGTTACCTCGATCACTCCCTTACTAGTACTATAAAACTAACTTATTTAACACAAATACAGTATTATGATTCCTAGTACAGTTTTGTCAGTAGGTACTGACAAGGCCAGTCCTAGCACTGGACTTGCCAGTAGGTATTGCTAAAATAAATATAACAATTAACGTACAACGAGCAATCGGGGCCGTTTTCACGGCTACCCAGGCCCATAGACATCCGCACAGAGGTTATACATCTTTGCCCCCCTTCCTCCCCCCTCCTACTTACACTACATGAAGCGCAACAGCGCAGCTGTCACTTCACGCGGGTGTCTTACAAGCGAGAGGTCCCCGTTGACTGCATGCAGCGTACTACTTGGACGTGGAAAGTTGGAACCTGACGAGAATGCTCTCCAGCCCCGCACTTCCCCCGGTAGAGAGCGACGAGTGGCATTTTTGCCAGGTTCCAACCTACCGAGATTTTTTTTTATGTTAAAATTTTTTTTTTATGCAAACGAGCAGTCGGAGCCATTTTCAGGACTGCCGACGCCCATAGACATCCGCACAGAGGCCATACAGATGCTCTACCCTCCTTTCTCCTCCCGCCTCCATGGTCCACCCACTTACACACCGCACGAAATGCGACAGCACAGCTGTCACTGTAAGCCGCTCTCGTGTAAGCGAGAGGTACCTCCCCGGTCGTGCCGGCACAATTCGTCTACATGCGAGCATGCTGGCACTACCTCTTACTTATATCACGAGACGGTAGCGGGGTGCTGATGCTGAGGTGTCTACTGCGAGCTACGGTGATGGTCGGATGTGTTTCTTTAATTTCCTCGCAATCCTCGCGCTGTCCAGCCACGGTGATGAGGCGACGGTGTTTGTTCACAAACAACGATTACAATCATTTTCGGGACTGGAGTAATGATGTGAAAGGGCAAAGATTTTTTTTTATAGCATAATGGGGCAAATGAGCAGTCGGAGCCATTGACACGACTACCGACGCCCATAGAAATCCGCATAGAGGCTACACAGATGCGCTGCTCTCCTTTCTCCTTCCACCTCCATGGGCCACCTACTACTTACACACCGCACGGTGTCGCGTAAGCGCGAGGCATCTCCCCGGTCCTCGTGACCATGGCTACTGTAACAACGGCGTTTTGTGCGGCGCGGGTCAGCGCGGGCCCATCGGGGGTGAGGAGGACGGAGAGATCTCAGACTTCTTGTTCCCCCCTTTATCATCATCATTATCGTCATCGCCAGCCTCATGGGTCCACTTCTCAGCATGGACCTGTTACCGCACGGAGATCGTCTCCCACCTAGTGAATGGTCGACCAACACTTCCTAAACGCGGCCTCTGTTCCTAATAGTGATAAATAAATAAATATCGTGGACTTTACACACCACGTTAGTCTGGCCCCGTGCTAAGTACCGTAAGGACTTGTGTTACGGGTACTAGACAACGGAATATATTTAATGTGTTTTATAAATTTGACTGCCTCGAGGTCTAGTGGTAAGCGTGTTCAACCACAGACGTGAGGTCCCGGGTCGGACCAAAAATTGTTATTGGGATTTTTCAATTTCTAATAACAGTCCGGAGTCAGGAAGTTGGCGGTGGTACACCCCCGTGCCTCGGAGAGCACGTTAAGCCGTCGGTCCTGCGCCTGATTTCTCACCGATCGTGTCGGATTGCCGTCCCATCGGAATATGAGAGTGAGGGAATAGAGAGTGCACTTGTGTCTGCGCGCACACTTGTGCACTATAATATGTCCCGCACATCTGTCTCTATAGAGACGGCCGCCGTAGCCGTAATCGGCTAGGAGGATATTATTATTATTATTATAATTATTATTAAATTTAAAAAATTTTATATATCTAAGATTTTTATTATAGAAATACATATAATACACAGATAAACATCCATGACCAAGGCGGGATTCGAACCCGCGACCCCTGGCGCCACATGCTTCACTTATACGAGCCCTGTACCACTGCGCCAGCCTGGTCGTCAGTGATCCGTCTACTGTCACTTCAGCGAGCTTATTCTTCTCGTAATATCCGATACTTCATTTCCCTGCCGTTTCATTACGAATCCTGTTCCAGGGGGATGCTTTAAAAAAAGATCGCATATTCTTTTTTTTTTATGGTACCTATATGAGGGCCACTTTCAACACTACCGATGCCCACAAACATCCACTTAAAGGCCATACAGATGCGCTGCCCTCCTTTCTCCTCCCACCTCCGTGGGCACCGGCTACTTACACACCGCACGAAACGCGACAGCACAGCTGTCACTTTACGCCGGTCTCGTGTAAGCGAGAGGTCCTCCCCGGTCGTGCCGGCCCAATTCGACTGTATACAAGCATGCAGTGTGGCACTACCTCTTACCAAATTTACCAATATTCACGTGAGGAAGCGAGAAACAGGAAAATGCCATAATTACATGTCCATCTCAACAATACGTCAAATAATCAATTTTAATTGCAAGGAATCAAGGAATGGAGGTATTTAATTTGACGCGGGAGTGTCAATAAAGTTTTGGAACCATCATTAAGGCCCTTGACCTTTAGGAAATGTACGCACTTGTTGCTTACGGCGTCATAATATCTCTGGTGATGTATCAGGGTATGCGCAGACCGACTAAAACGTTGCGATTTAATTAATAAACTGGTATTTATGTGTGGCACTATAGGAACCGTGCACGAAACATAGAGGCAGCACTTTCACCGCCCTAGTATTCATTTTAGGAATTAGGCGCTAGCAAAACACTAAGCAAAAGACAATGAAAATAACATGTTGACATACATGACGTATGAATATCATATATCATTCGTACAGATGAAAATTTGCAAGCATGAGTTTCACATTGCAGCCACTAGCTGAAAGGCAGTCTAGAAATTTGATCCCTATTAGGATCACCGTTTCGCGATTTAGGAGGAGGTTGCGTGTTGTATTGCAGCTGGTTACGGCAGCTCTTAGATCATTTAGTAAATGATCTAAGCGGCAGCTAGATTGAGCGGAAGTGACGGATGTGACATTTCATGCTGTGTGCGTAGTTGGAAGCCCATATTGTGGAATGGGTGGATGGAGAATACTCAAACGTGATATGCGAAGACGGGAAGTTTCGGTGCTTGCGGAGAACAAGTTAAAAAAGTATTTGCTGCGCTCGATTTCTAGCAGGCCGTATTGATCTACTCTATGTCTTATCTAATTATAAATAGGCAAAAGACTACCTAGTAGTTAACTGGTAAGCATGTTCAAGTACAGTGGTGAGGTTAATGGCGGAGGCGGAAAAAAAGTGTTATTGGGATTTTTCAATTTATAATAACAATCCGGAGGACGTTAGCGGTGTTATACCCCCGTGCCTCGGAGAGCATTAAGCCGTTTCTTCTGCGCCTGATTTCTCCCCGGTCGTGTCGGACTGCCGTCCCATCGGAATATGAGGATAACGGAATAAAGAGTGCACTTGTATCTGCGCGCACACTTCTGCAGTATAACATGCCCTGTACATGTAGCTCGTCTGAAGAAGGCCACCGTAGCCGCAATTCGGCAAGGACGACATACCAATACTAAATATGCCAAAAATAAAATATAAAAAGAGTAGAAATATAAGAAGTGAAAAGTTAAAACTATTATACGAAGCACAGAAAACTAGAACTACGTAAAGCGTATTTGCTGACGCGAACTTTTCTAATATTTATTAACTTATAATTCTAGAAGCGTTGACTAATCAATTTATAACTCTATCAGGGTCATGCGAGAAAATGTTTGTCCCTGCCTAACACCGCCATGTTTTTCGCTTTGAAAATCCATAAAATCTTGCGAGTCCTCGAAAGTTGCGTTTCTTTCTACATATTATATAATCACTAGCCGTACCTTTATAATTTATTACTTCACATTACACATAGTCACCGCGACACTGCGCTGGTCTGCGGCGACCCTTATCGCTAATGACCCGGTTGTAATTGGTCGTCAGTCGACATATACAAGGCGCATTTCTCGTAATGTATTGTTCCACAATTGCGTTCGCATTCACTTTTGAACATAAATACATTTAAAATGTTATATCAGCTTTAATAACATGTGTTTCGAGGTAATTTGAATAGTCAACATATCGAGGACTGTATATCTCGTTTTTTTTTGCGAAAACTGTAAACGGACAAGACTGACTGTTCGTTTGTCCTGTTTGGGATTACTTACGTCCATAGACATCCGCATAGAAGCAGCGTCGCCTTCTTTTCAGCCTACCGTCCGTAATGGGCGCTGGGTGGTAATTCTCGCTCATAGTGAGTAGTGACAACTATGTTATTTCGTGCGCTTTGGGAGTGTCCGCTGATCATCGGAGGGAAGGAGGCTGGCAACACGTCTACGTACGACTTGCTGCTATTTAGATGCGTAAATAGTTACTAAGACTCCTCGTAGGCCGTCTTATATTGTACACTAGTACATGTCACACACCGTGTTAATTGTTATTTATATTATAATTGTACTAGCTGTACTATGCGTGCGTTGCTACGCGTGGAGTCATCTGTCGAAAATTGATCGTACCAAGAAAACCTTCAGAAACCTTCCCGGGTTCATGCACAACAACTTTGCTAAAGACCATCACATGATCAAATGTATAGTTTACGATTCTATAAAGAACATACAACTTTCATTTATAAATATAAAGAAGAGGTAATGCTATTCCTATATTACAGCTGAATCGAGTCCGCTCGACCAGTGTACCTCAGTGGCACATCGGACCGACGTTGGGGAGATGGATGTTAATAGGCCTCGGTAGTTCTTTCTGTCCCCTTTCGACCCAAACGTAGTCTCGTCAAAAAACATTCATAGCCATCCGATAAAGCTGTGCTTCTCTTCACTTCTCTTCATTTGCACAGCATAAATTCAGGTCCAAAGAAAACAAAACATTATGGAGGTTAAACAACTCGGTTTACCATAGGTATGTTACTATAAAATAAAACAATCATATAATTTGTATAATTTATTATCGTATGATAGTGCAATGAGAACATATGCACAGCACTTTGTACTGAACTTATATCACAGAAGTAGGTGCGTAAAATTATACAACATAAAGACAAACAACATATAGTTATATATTAAATATGGAATATTTCAAAACGTAAAAGTCTGCTTTAAGCAGTCTTGTGCATACAGACTGACTGGCGAATCATTTTCATCACTGCAGCAGGGTATTCAGTACTCGATCCTCATTCCGAACATGTAATAATATGTATATATATTTTTATGCAAATATCTTACAAATTACTGAATACGTTGACATAACGTTACGTAGGCAGACGGGTTGACGACACTGATGCGAGCTTCGTATTCGTCAGCACACAGTAACCATAATAAGGGGTTTTAGTAACTTTACATTTCTTTGTGTTTATTCGAAGTTACTTGACATATAAAAAAATGTTATAAGTAGGTATATTTTGTTTGTAACTCTAGCAACTAAAATGTTTAATATATATGAGTGATGAAAATGTCTCACCAGTCATCCTGTATAACATACAGTAAAATTTCATTCAAATGATGCACCCATTTGAATGAAATTTTACTTACAAGGTGATCTAAAAATATTAAGTCCAACTTTTTGTTACAATGAAAAAATCTGGGCAAAAATTATTTTCTTAGGCCACAACTAAACCTATAGATGTTTACTGTAGACATCTGCTAGAATAAAGTTAGACCAAGAAATGAAATCGTTTACAATTGTATATCTATAGTTATTTGTGATGGGTAAACTTACTTATATAAAATACTAGCTGTGCCCCGCGGTTTCACCCGCGTCTTTAGGAATTGAATTTTTTTAATGAATGCATTTACCATTGCATAAAGGACATATGGACAAATAAGCATTTATATACAGATATACAGGATTAATCTTAAAACACTAACAAGCTCTTAGACAACTTTTGCGCTACATATGTCAATGCCTTCAACCCCGCTCCCTGCAGAAGCGTGGTTTATTTACATTTATGTGTTAAAAACAATCTAACAAAGGGGGAAACATTTCTGGGCCATATTTTTTTTTTTTTTATGGTATAGGAGGGCAAACGAGCAGTTGTAGCCATTTTCATGACTACCCACGCCCATAGACATCTGCATAGACTACAGATGCGCTGCCCCCCTTTCTCCTCCCACCTCCGTGGACCACCGGCTACTTACATACCGCACGAAACGCGACAGCACAGCTGTCACTTCACGCCGGTGAAGTGACAGCTGTGCAGTGATATGATGTAATAACCTAAAATATCAATGAAAGAGCGGCTCAACTAGTTATAACACATTATCTGTTCTGAATTGTACAAAAATCAGAGTATTGCCACACTGAGCGCCACTTTTGTGGCCATTTTTAGGGTTCCGTATCTCAAAGAGAAAAAACGGAACCCTTATAGGATCGCTTTGTTGTCCGTCTGTCTGTACGTCTGTCAAGACCTTTTTCTCTAAAACGCGTGAAGGGATTAAGCAGAATTTTTTGTCAAATACGGAGGTCAGTTACGTCTTGATGCCTTGAAAAAATCACACTTCTAAGTTAACGCAATAAAAGTTATAGCCGTTTATGCACAACAATTTTTGTATGAAAACGCACTTTTTCGAAAATTTATAGGGTACTTCCCGTTGAGCTAGAATTCTGAAATTTGGCAAGAAGTAAGACCTTACAGTATACATATAGGAATAAATCTAAAAATTGGTAAATAAAATTTATATCACTGGAAAAATCATTACCAACTTATGCATGTAGTTCGTTTCATACTAAATGTATGCAAGCACCCGCATAAATAAGTTTGTCAACTTGACGCAGGGGAAGTGTAACTTTCTCAACGTCTATTACTTTTCCTCATACCTCCCGTTCCTACGGAACCCTCGGTGTGCGAGTCCGACTCGCACTTGGCCTGGTTTTTTTTATAAATGACAGGTGACAGTCCTCGCAGAGGTGTCGTTAAGGCCTGCGCAGACAAGGGATTTTGGTCGGCGGACAAAAATGTATACAAAATACCGCGTACTTTTAATCCCCCTTTTTACGTTACTCGATACATTTATAAGCGATCTATTATAGCGGACAAAAATCCCTCGTCTGCGCAGGCCTTTAAAGACTTCTTTCCTGCATCTTGTGAGAACCAAAGAAGCTATTTATATTATTCATGTTTTATGTAGTGGGCCAAGGGCCTAACTAATGTGAACGTCAGTTAGCTTTCTTTTCCTAGGAGCTTGTTGATGTTTTTATCTCTGTACATATTATATTACCACTACATTACAATATCCTACTAATATTAAAAATGAGAAAGTTTGTATGTTTGTTTGTTATTCCTTCACGCAAAAACGAATGTACCGATTTTCATGAAATTTGGTACACACATAGAGGGTAACTTGGGTTAACAAACAGTTTTTATCTCAAAAAAAGGTTCCTATGGGATGCCATGAAATGATTTTCTATTTTCCACGGGATCGAATTTACGCGGGTGAAACCGCGGGGCGCAGCTAGTCTTGCATAATTAACTAATTTGGTTTAAATCACAGCACCCAAATTGAAACACAAGTATTAATAAAATAACACCAAAGCAAATTAAATATTAAATAAAATAAATAAATAATGGTGCTATAAAAAACAAAACATTATGTTTCCCCCCATAAAAAAATAAAATGCAAGTGCTTAAAAGCAAATGAAAATGCCAAAACATGTAATTCTACTATTCATTCTTATTATGCTTAAGTCATGGCTTCGCTCGTATTTCGACCATATAGGTATCATGGGAGCAAGCAGCACCTCGATAAGAAAAGGATAGACGATCGCCATATCCTTATTCTAAAGCCTATGGCAAAATTTTCTGATGGGGCCATCTCTCTCCCAACTTGAAGAAACTAAATTAATTTTACTATCCTACTGCCACCAAATATTCCCCTCCCCCTTTCAAAAGGGGGGCCCTTTACGACCAGGGCCGCTTTCTGACTGGGGTCCCCTTCCAACCAGTACCCCGCTTCCGACAGGGGCCTCCGACCGTGGCCCGTGGTATTACGCCACTGCTATCTGTAGTCGCTATATTTTACAACAGAGATTCATTTCATTTCCTACTTTTTAAATAATAAAATGAAAATATTAATTTCGTTTTATTGTTTAAAAAAATAAGCTGTCTTGGACATCGTACGATAGGCCTCAGTAGAGTGAGACAGATAGTGTCGCTATCTCTCTCACCGTAGAACCGCTTCTATACAGGGTTAGTTTTTGGTCACCGGCCATATTTAAAAATAAGGAAATAGACATCAGTTCAAGGGAGTGTTTGAGCGATTTGAAACGGTCCGTAAATATGCCTACGTGCATTAGCACCCGAAGAGTGTGTTGACCTCAACAGCTGATTGTGTTTCGTATCCACTGCGTGCGGCTGACGCTGCGCGCTGCAATTATCAATTATGTTACCCACACGGTATTTATTTTCGTACGGGACAAAAATATTTGTTATATTATTTTTCTTATTTGTTTTATTTCATAAATCGTATATATTATCGATTCTGAACCAAATCTGAAAATTTGGCTGGTGACCAAAACTAACCCTGTATATTTTACCAGTATGTTGTCGACTTGTCAAAAGATGGCGCTATCTACTTTTTTTTTTAAATATTAGATAATAATTGATATTAGATTCTTACTTTTTTACAATTATAATATTACCTATATGTACCTAATACTCTAAGGGCCGGTTACACAGTCAAGCTATTAGCAACTTAACATGCCAATAGCTACAAATTTCCATATCAAAGTTTCTGGATATTTGCAATTTAGAGTTAAGTGGGACTTAGCTACCCGACACTTTGATACCGGCCTTAAATATGTGTGGTATGTTAAATCACTGTGTTTTGTCTTTCTCCTCTCTGAAGGGCCACATGGCCACCTCTGGTACGACGCGCAGATACACCATGGGCTTCACCACGGCCAGGGCGAAGTGCATGGCGTAGAACATATACGCGTTGTCTTTGGTGATGTTCTCTTCTAAATGCTTGAACGCGTACACGCACAGCACGGTGGCGAGCATGGACAATACAAGCGACCTGTTTTTAGTGTAATGACGGTACCTGAAAATAAATATAAAATTTTTAAAAATTTATGTAGAGTATAATTTCCAAAGCATTTGTAATAATAACAGACGGTAACGCGCAAGTGCCACTCGCCTTCCGACAGCGGGGTAACACATGCCACCTCACACTCTCTACAGCAAGGGTAACGCGCAAGTAACACTCACCTGGCGACAGCGGGGATAACGCGCAAGTGTCCCTCACCTGGCGACAGTGGGGGTAACGCGCAAGTGTCACTCATCTGGCAACATTGGTGGTAACGCGCAAGTGTCACTCACCTGGCGACAGCGGAGGTAACGCGCAAGTGTCACTCGTCTGGCGACAGCGGAGGTAACGCGCAAGTGTCACTCGTCTGGCGACAGCGGGGGTAACGCGCAAGTAACACTCACCTGGCGACAGTGGGCGTAACGCGTGATGGCCACTCACCTGGCGACAGCGGGGGTGATGAAGAGCGCTGCGGCCAGCAGCGAAGCCCCGGCCTGCGTGATCGCGTATATCGGCGTCGTGCACACGTTAATGCTCTCGGGCTGCTCACACCACCGGAACGCCTGGCCACATTTTTTTAACAACTTTTAGTTTTCTTTTAATAATAATGTTTTATTTATTTCTCCACAAAGGTTTTTACAAAAACCGGTACAGTACTTATGCCTTAAACAATACCTTTTCGAAAGATTGGAGTCTGAACTATATTTTTACAATCGATGTTACTGATCTCCAGGCCCTCATCCCATTATTGACACATGCTATAGAGCCACCGCACATGATACTTTTAACATCGGCGATTGAGTCACTTTTTTTGGAAGCCGAACGCAGCCACTGCACGCTCCCCACCGCACACTTAAAAACGAGTGTAGCGTATCGAGGATCGGAGCAGTCACTAAAACACGCGACTCTGGTACGGCGACCGCGACGCATCGATACAGATAAAGTCGCCGATCGCCGATGCTTAAAGTAGCATGTGTGCTGTCACCCTTAGATATTAGGAGAGGCGAAGAGTGAAAGAAAATAAACATTTATTTGATCACAAAAAAAAAGACATCCACAACGGTTTAAGACAGGACAATATAAGTAAAAAAACATAGTGTGCATTTAGAATTGGCCAAATTCGTGGGGTTGGGCATAAGATTCAGGCCTTCGGTGTGTTGTACCTATTCATCATCATCCTCATTATCAGCGTATTGCAGTCCACTGTTGGACATAGACCTCTCCCATTGTACGTATTAATGGGGGTTAGGTATATACAGTATAACAAAAACCCTGTTGTTCCTGCCAGGGGCAGAATCAGAATCGATGTTCAATTGTAAAAATGCATCTCATTTAGTTGTTCTGTTCAACGTAAAAAATATGTAATATGTAATAGTATATCGTAAAATAAAATGTTTTGTAGCCCTGCATTATGCGAAGTCAGAGCCAATGCAGTGCCTCGTCAATGGCGGACCCATTGATAGTGGTCGTTGACCCCTAGATCATGAACTTGTCACGTGTAAATCAGCTGTGTCGTAATAGGTATTTGTGCGAAAATTATAGAAATGTTAAACATTTTTCGTTCTGTCGATATTGTAATTACAATTGCTAATTGTCCAATACTTGATTATATCGAACTATGATTTTCAGTAATGATATTATATATATGTATACATGCATAGAAGGAACAAAAGGGTTTTTGTTACATACTCATATAAAAAGTTTTTACAATGCCCTTACCGCATAAACTTTAGCTGTTCGGATGTGATGATGAGTATCAGTGACTACTAAAGCATTATTTGATCATGGCTAATATTCTTCCAAAATATGCCATAATAAAACTCACCAATTTGACGGTGTGATGCGGTTCAATGCCGCACAGTTTGAGACCAACGAAGGTGGCCACGCTGATGATGATGGTGACGCAGGCGTAGAATACGTGGCGGAGCACGGTAGTGCTCACCGGCCTGGTCGCGTGCGGCCCGTACTGCCAGATGAACGGGTCAGTCACGTAGATGCAGAGCGCCGGGGCCATGAAACAACCTGAAATAATTGTTATGACAAGATCGCCAGGGCAATAAAACAATCTGACAAAATTGTTATGACAAGATCGCCGGGGAAATGAAATAATCTGACGTTATTAATACAAGTTTTTAGCGCCGGGGACATGAGACAACCTGACAATATTATTATGACAAGATCGCCGGGCCCATGAAACAATCTGACAATGTTATTATGACAAGATCGCCGGGGCCATGTAATAATCTGGCAATGTTATTATGACAAGCTGTTAGCTTCGTCGCCATGAAACAACAACATAGCGACACTATGATATTACTTATAGTCAGGACTAATTGAGCGAAAAACCAGTATATCCCAATGTTATGTGTTGTCACTGTTGACATACACACATACATGTTGATCTAGGATAATTAGTAATTACCCTGCCCTCTCGACAGTAATCCTGACATAGCATACAAAAGTCTGCTATGTCTTAAAGTCTGCTACAACTTCTTGGACACCAAATTTTGTCATTAGTGGCGGCAATGTGGCACTACCTCATACTGCGTGTAGCACCTACCTAGTGGCACTACCTATCACTGCATGTACCTACCGATCAGTGATCCCAAGAGCACCTGGTGAGGGAAGTGCGTGGCCACATACATCCGCGCCAGCATCACTGAGAGCATCCCGACAGCGAACGCCGGGTACACAATGTGCTTCCACCACCAAATGTTCATCTTTCTGAAACAAAAAAAAAATCAGGTTTCCCATTTTCTCGTTTGCCTCCTATGTTATAAAAAAAAAGTAAAAAAGAGAAGACGCGAGCTGTGAACTGGTAAGAGGCAGTGCGTGCATTGCAGTCCATTGGGCCGTCACGACCAGGAACTACCGGCATAAAATGCAGTGCAGTGGCGTTTCGAGAGCTAAGTAGCCGGTGGGGGAAGAAGGGAATGCATCTGTATAGCATCTATGCGGATGTCTACTGTCGTTGGTAGAAAATTTGTTTGATTGCTCGTTTGTCTCGTTTGCCATTATAAAAAGTTATGAGAAATTCGGTGGTTTTTGATAAATTACATTATTGTGCTTGTAGTATGTGCCAAGACAAAGACAGAATAGCACCAGTGACAACAACTGCAATAACATATTATTTCAAAATTATATTGATAGAGTAGGGGCTAAGAAGTTTCCACTATATGCATATGTGTAACATAAATATCGGACTTATAGTGCCACAAACATATCTGACCCGGTGGACAGGATTGGAACTAAAGCCGTCATTTTGAAATGACAATCTGTTGTCAGTTTTATTAGTGGAGCGATGCTCAAACCTCATTTA
>LUGF01014513.1:23515-36007 GCA_001625245.1 Calycopis cecrops
AGTTATTTGAAAATATAAAATGGGCATTTAATTAAATACACTATGATGAGCATATCGGCGAATTATTATTACAATACTAAGAATTCTGATAGACATTTTTTTGTTACATTTATTGTTAAGAGGTATCTTCGGGATTTATTTTTATCGAACATTGTAAATAAAATTGTGTTTTGAAGACGGGCAAATGATCAGAAATATCTTCAAAAATAATATATATTTTTTTCACCATGATATGTCGAACGGATGTTGCTAAAAAAATGTTAAGAAAAACCATTTTAGGTGTATTCAGCGCCTTAACGTTCGAAATTTATTGATCACTTTTCAAATTACACTTTTTTAACTTTATTTTATCAAACTGGTAGCGTATGGAAGACGTCATTGATTTCTGCCAGTCTTAACAATTAAACCTCTGCAACCCTACAAAATCGAAAAAAGTGCACGAAAGCTACGATTTGACAGTACAGACACTATACGATACAATAATTATATTAACGAGTTTTAACGGCATAAAATAATCAAAAACACGTAGCTTGTAAACAAAATTAGATGTGAAACTTATTCGGTCCTTAGCGCTCCGTAAAACGGAAAATAAACGCGCAATATATTGTGAGGAAAAGGAAGCGGCTATAAATTATTGTCAGGCCAAAAGTAATTTGTTGTGAGGCAATCCAATGGAGATTTACTGCCCCAACCTCAACTAATAACGAATCAAGCCAAAAAACGTTGCCATTTAGTTAGAGACGTTATGTAAGAGGCCGAATTGGGCCGGCACGACCGGGGAGGTACCTCTCGCTTACACGAGATCGGCGTGAAGTGGCAGCTGTGTTGTCGCGTTTTGTGCAGTGTGTAAGTATCCGGTGGCCCATGGAGGTGGGAGGAGAAAGGAGGGCAGCGCAACTGTATAGCCTCTATTCTCCGACAGCTCGTTGGCTCCCCTATAGGATAAAAAAAAATGTATTGTCGGTAGATAGCAAGTACTTACCATGCACCATGTAGTAAATACTTAAATTGTGATTAATCTTACGGCAATAGAATGATATCTCTTATCACCGATCAAATCCAAGTTCTGGCATCTTTTCTATCTGGTAATATTTAATGAATGAGTTGGATAAATTAATGTGTATTGGAAAAAATACAATTTTATACCTATATATGGTGCAAAATGTGTTGAAATATCGCACAGGTTGCAATCTGGATTCATATAAAAATACTTTTATCCCGAAGAGTCTTAATGGGATACATTTTAGTCTAGTAAATCAGCGGGCACAGCGATTTCTTATAAGAAAATATCTAATAATATAAGAACATTAATTTGTAATATTCTTATTAGTACGCCCTAACTATCCGTGCTGCCTGCCCTTACATTTTTTACACGCAGGGTGTGTTATTTTACGTATGGTATGTATGTGGCATCGTCTTCAAGGGGCTCAGGACCAAGCCTGCGCCGATTTCCACCTATCTGTCTTCTTTATGTGAAGTTTTAAATTAATTAAATGGATGTACCTAATTCAATTCTGGGGTCTCAACATTTACTCATGTAACATGATTGTTGAAAACATTTATAACTTAATATTTACGTAAGTAAATGTTACACATTTGAGCCACCAGCTGGCGCGGCAGTCTCCCGGCCCTTAGTACCACTAGCTGTCACTTCACGGCGGTGTGGCGTGCTCTCGCATGACACTGCGGTGGAGTGACAGACTGTTAAGAGCTCGGTCGTGTCAGCCCGGCTGCAGAAAAACCTACTTAAGGCAATTCCGTTACATTTTAATAATGTTTGCTGAAAAAAAAAAGGTTTTCTATAAAACCGGTTGACGGGCGAAATTTTACTCTTGACATCATTGACAAAGAGATGTAGTAGAGTGAGATAGCTGCACAAGCTAAAAGCTTACCGATCTTGCCTCTCTATCACTTGTTCCGCATATTCACTTCACGCTTTGAACATGACAAGGAATCATGCTTTTTCGTGCGTGCAGCCGGCATCATCGACGTTACACGTCAAAATGAATGTCGATGCCCAGCGGTGCGTGTCTTAATTGTGAGCGCAGCAATTTTTATTTGTAGGCTGACATCTGCAAAAGGCGAAGATATCTAATAGCAATGTTAGCAAGTCTCCGAATATGCACGTTGCTAATGGTGGTCAAATAGAGTCGCTCTCATTTGTTAGCAGCAGCAGTTAGCGGCTGCCATTTGCAAGTTTAGCTTTGCTTACTTTTGACTTGGGGCCGGGTGCAATTAATGCTGGTTACGTCGCTAAGATTTATTAATATATTTTTTTTTGCTTTGTTAAAAAATATATTATTTACTAACGTTACTAATTATTGTGTCAGCGCAGGCTCGGAGTAGGGTTTCCTTACTTCCCCCTCGACGGATCTCCACCTTGTCGTGGTGAGGGGGCTTAGTAGCCGTGGCTTGGACAACCACGGTGAACCAAGAGGGATCCCGGGTGGGGATGCGTCGGGTGGGCTTCGCTGGGGCCCGCTCTGGATGCGTCCATGGAGGAGGGGTCGCAGGAGGAGAGGTGTCTCGGTGTGTCGTTGCCGAGCACCCTATCTCCCGCGACCGAACGGGAGCTCACCGTCTGTTGCGTTGGCGGTGGGGCCGCAGAGGAAGAGGAAATGCGGTGTGTCGTTGCCGTCCTCTGCGGCCGTTTAGTGGTTGGTCCGCCGCCCAGCGGATGGGACCAGCCAATGCCGGAGGTCCTCCACCCGTCCCTCTGAATCAGCAGATGGCGGCGTTAATTCGGACGACCGGCTTGGTGTGCTCCGTTGGAGCATTGGGACCAGGGGTAAGGATGGGAACCTGACCCCATTGCACGGTTACAACGTGGAGTTAGGGACTGTTCAAAGGAAGCCGGACAGTCCCTAAGGAGGAGGAGTCTGGCCTTTTCACCGAGGCCAGCCTGTGGCTGGAGGCGCCCTTTGCAGGGGTTTAGTCGGTAGGGGCAACCCAGTTGTCGAGCCCAACACTGTACCCGGTTGAGCCACCCGGGCTCCTGGGTAGCGTGCGTAAAGGCATTCCCCTGCGTCAACAAAAAAAAAAGGTTTCCTTACTTACGCCGACAAGTGAAGACGACAAAGTGAAGAATAAAAAAATACTAAACTTACTTTACCTACCTACTTAGGTATACGTTACATAAGTATTACTTTTAATTACTTAATACGCATAAAACAGCTCTGTGTGTAAACCTGTGTAGAGCAGTTTCTCAATCTTCGACCAAAAAGTTAAACGAAACAAAAATTTTGACAATGCTGTAGAATTATGAAAGGACGATGTAAGTGAAACTTTTATCTTCGACTGAGGTAAGTGTGCGTGACAATAAGGCCAACTAAGGCGACTGATGTTATATGGTAAATGCTACGCTAACGTTGCATTGCTACGGCGCAGCAACTGAAGTAGCGGTTAAAGCGACATACATCACAATATATCCCAAAATGTGTGTGTGAGTGTGTGGTACAGATACACGCGATGAAAGTTTAATCCATATCCCACCATTATGATCCTGCAATAAAAGGTAAGCAAGACAAGTACCTAAGTATACAAGCGCGGTAAAGCATAACGTTCGTCGATACTGTTTCCCACGATTCTACTCTTTCCTAATTTTTTCACACCAGAACCGTGGTGTAAAATATAAAATAAGTCCTATGAGATAGGATACCTACATTTATGTATTTATATGGCAATTTCTATCCCACTCTAAGTAAAGGCCATATAAAAAAGTAAACCAAATAAAAACAATAATTCAAAATTAGAACGCGACGTTCTAATTTCGAATATTGTGTACAGGGCAGGCGCGAGGCGTGAGCACAAAATATGTTGCCGCTTAACTCCGCTAAGCGTCGCGCAAATGGCGGACGGTCTCGCGAGGCCAGTGAGCGGGGATTATGTTTTAATAATTGAATATAATACTATGGTAGCTGTACGGGCGGCGACGAGAGTTTTGACTTGAAATATATGTGTAGAGTGAGCGGGATTAACATAACCAGTGCCGGAATCGGCCATAAGCAATTGCTTGTATCAAGTCATTGGGATACAGCGCAACAATTAGAGCCAGTAGGTACTAGTTTACCAATGGATGGTCCAAAGACTGGAAATGCAGAAGGCACCCTAAGTATTCCACTCCTGTTTAAGGTAATGAATTAGGATTTTCATCCAATACTGCACATAACTTGTAAGGTTAGCGTACAGCTAAGTTACTAGGAAAATAATGTAGTCTAAGATTACATTGCTTTAGAAGAGTAGGTACTGTTGTAACTCAAAATAGTGAATTTTTAGTACAGCAGTTTATTTTTTTTTTTGAAAGATTGAAGTATAATATTTATTTATCTATTTTGTGTACATCCACAGTTTGTAGTAGTTAGTATATAGGTACACAAATAATTAAAGTACTTAAAACTTTCAAAAAAAGCTTCAAACTACTGAAAAATTCACTCATTTTGAGTTGCATCAGTATTCTTCCAAAGCAGCGATGTGGCGTTGCCTCTGGATCTAGAAGAATGCGACGTGGGATTATCAAGATCCTTTTCTTTCACCAATCAGCTGCAGTCTTTACTGGTGGACCCATTTCGCATGCCTGATTGTGTTATGATAAATGACATAGTTTTAGACACAACAAAAACAGTTACAGAGTTTTTTCTTATTTTAGTCACTTTCATTAAATGTGACCAACTTTTTTGTAATGCAGAAGCTAATGTGATTTGTATCTGTATATTATGTTGGACGAATTCAGTCAAACAATCCTCTTTATATTACTCCATTCCTCTCCACTCCTTTTACTCCCATCCAGCTTGAATCATCTGGGATAGAGAATCCGCCTGATCATTGTGGCAATTACTTTTATGGACGTCAAAACGTTGACACGATAGGTACAGCCATAGATTTAGAATGCACTAGTGAAAAGAATTCTAAATCTATGGCGTGGTATAAACATAGGTGAAACTGGGCAGACATCTTAAAATAAACTTGCCTACCTTCAAACAACATATGAAAAAAACGGCTAAACAAAATCAGCGGGAAAAGCTCGGAAAAGCGTTTTCCACGTGAGCGCTCACTGCGCCGCCGACTGTCCGCGGGCTGCACGGGGAGATCCGACCAATTTAATCGGAGCGCCTTCCACCGACCGCGCCGCACCAGACGACCATCTAATGACACGTCTCGAGATATTGGAAGAGAGAAAAATGTATGGAAAAAATGTATACCTAAATGTAAAATGTGTAACTCCGACACACACTTTTTTATATAGTATAGAAAATAGATGGTAGCGAGCAGTTGGAGCTATTTTCATGACTACCGACGCCCATAGACATCCCATAGACGTTATATAGATGCGTTGCCCTCCTTCCTCTGCCATCTTCCAAGGGTCAACGAATACTTAAACACCGCACGAAACGCGACAGCACTTCACTTTACGCCTTTTATCGTGTAAGATTATTAGCTTAGTACCTCCCTGGCAGGTGGCTTAATACCTCCCAGTGCGAGCCGATCCTGTTCGGCTGCAATGGAGGGTGGCACTACCTCTTACTAAACTGCACTGACTGGTGTTTACTCCAACGACCATGACGTAAATGATGCGTATGAGACGTGAAGCCAGCCGATGATTTTTTCGATGACTTTTTGATTTTACTCATCAAATTTTTATCTTAGGTAGGTAATGGGCGTCTTAAACCGTCGCTTAAAGTGTTACCGTCCGGCTGCCGTCGAACACTCCCTAATACAACCACGGAACAGTGCAATGGGGTCTGATTCCCACCCTGACCCTGGCCCCAGTAATCCAACGAAGCACGCAGCCAATTTATCCGAATCGGACCCGCCACTCGTCCGAATCCATGCTGCCCTCTGCTGCTTCACTCTGACCTGTGGAGGACTTCTCAGCTGCAAGCAGCCAAGCCTGTCCGGTATGCGTAGTCCTGTCCGGCATAGCCTTGGGGATCAAAGAGGCATGCAACTACCCTCCCATTCACCACCACGGCATGATGGCAGCATCTTCGGAGGGAGTCTAAGTTCTAACGTCTAAGACATATATTTTTGCCGACGTCCATGGGCGACGTCAGCTACTAACCACACGGCCGTTTGCTCCCTATTAACATAAAAAAAACATAATATAATATCTTAAGATGCATCCCGTGCCGTGTGTAGCACAGCCGCCACTCGTAAACGCTGTATGATCACGTAGAATTATTGCATTAAAATATAATCTCGCCTCCGCACCTCCGGGGCGGGCGGGCGGGGGGAGGGGGCGATGACCCCCATACCCCCCCTCGGCCGTCTCGCTCGCACCCGCCCACTTTAAGATAAACAAATGAGATACCGGGAATATCTGGAATTTCGTTTTTTAAGTTCGACTCTGAAAGAAATAGCCCCTTAATTTAGAACGTGTATAAAAAAGCTGGTGTCGTGATGTTTGTGGTCGCACTCCCCTGAAACCTGTTTTTGGTGTACCTGTGCCTATAACGTGTATATTATATTTTCTAGGTCCGACGTACATTTTCATTTGCTTAGTTATTTTGCAAATTTCTTAGTTATTATGCAGTCTCTTTACAAATGGGCCACCAGAAACTCAAACCGCTGAGTAGTTTTTACGTGAGCGAGAGATACCCCTCAGGTTGTGTCCGCTCCGTCAGCCACTTGACTCTTTCCTCAGTAAACAGTAAATTAATCCAGAATAGACGATCTGGATCGATCGATCTTAAACATCTGCTATCTCGGAACATATTAAACTATAGTACGTATAACTATAATACTAATCTATCTATTGACCGACCGATTTTAATGTTACTTACACGCTCGTTCAAGTCTTAGCTCAAGTTGGGCCGTTTTTTTTATGGTATAGGGGGGCAATCAAACAATCGTAACCATTTCCATGACTTCCGACGCCCATAGACATCCGCATAGAGGCGCATCTGGCGCTGCCCTGCTTTCTGCTCCCACCTCCATGGGCCACCGGCTATTTACACACCGCACCAAACGCGACAGCACAGTTGTCACTTTACTCCGGTCTCGTGTAAGCGAGAGGTAACTCCCCGGTGCCGGCCCCAATTCGGCTGCATGCAAGCATACAGTGTGGCACTATCTCTTACGAAGTATCTCTGGGGTGCCTCAAGGTGATGTCTTGTCCCCTCTTCTTTTCGGTATGTCTATAAACATTGTCACAAAATCTTTATCCTCTTTTACACTCGTACGCTGAAGAATTTCATTTGTAATTTATAGACAGACATCCCTAATGATAATAGAATGGTATTGAATAGTGTATTTCTATGATCTCGCCGAGGAGTGATATCAAAGTATATGCTTCGATCCAAAAATACCAATGATTTAGAAGTCCAGGGCTTACCTTACTGTTTGATGGAGCTAATTTACATCAGGTGCTACGACAATAGTACAATTATTATACTTCAAAAATATCCGAAACAAGATCCTGTGCTGGTTATACTCCAAGTAGTAGCTTAATAGTAACATTACCTAAACATTACATCCAAATGAATATGAAGTCTGATGAATATTATACTTTGAGCAGTTTATTACATCTCCATGGTGCGTAGAAGTTGGACTCTGCCTGGCTACCATCTTTTTTTCTTGTCTGCACAAGTCTTTGTAACCTTGCACAGCCTGCGCTTTAATGAGAGAGGAAATTGTAATCCTTTCCTACACCTATTGTAATAACATTAAATACGTTGTGGACTTCTAGCTTTAACATTTCCCTCGGGCTCCCCCATCTGTCAATCATGGAGAGACAGGAAGAGCAACAGTACAAGAAACAGTGGTGAACCAATTAAGGACAAAATGTTCTCATGATTCCTGCTCAATTTCTGCTGCTTAGTAACAGCTATGTATTATTACGGTATTGATATATGTGATCGTGATTTAGTTGTAAGCGTGTTCAACCACAGACGTAAGGTCCCGGGTTCGAATCCCGGGTCGGCCCATTAATTGTTATTGGGATTTTTCAATTTGTAATTACAGTCCGCAGTCAGGAAGTTGGCGGTGTTACACCCCCGTGCCTCGGAGAGCACGTTAAGCCGTCGGTCCTGCGCCTGATTTCTCTCCGGTCGTGTCGGACTGCCGTCCCATCGGAATATGAGAATGAGGGAATTGAGAGTGCATTTGTGTCTGCGCGCACACTTGTGCACTATAATATTATGTCCTGCGCAGATGACTCGTCTACATAGATCGCTGCCGTAGTCGAAATCGGCTAGGACGACATTATTAGTATCCCGGTATTATATCCGGTATCCCATCGAAGGAGGAAAAGGGAAGGAGACCAACATATCTGCATGACAAATATGCATTTATACACATGTCATTAGGCCCCGATCACCTATTTTTTTGGAACCTTTATATTGCAGATGGAAGAGATGCTTACCAACATGGGAATGTTTGTTATCGCTAATTTAACTACGAATATGGCCTATACCTAGGTACTAAAAAAGGAGCTTATAGTATGAAATATAATTATTAATTTATATTTATTTCAAAGGCAATTAGGCAACAGAGCCCCAATGATTTGAACATAAATTATACAGTAATATTGGTAATAATAAATAATTTAATTAATTACACAATATAAAGCTGGTGAAACCGTGGAACACAGCAAGGTCTTTTTACTATCAAAAATTAAAATATGAAGATGAGAAGTACCATTTCTCTAACTACTATTACTTTAATGAATTTCACTTATCTTCATATTATTTATGATTTTAAGTGTCTCTCATAATAATCATTACAATATATTATAGCGGATATAAAATAATAATTTGTAAATGAGTTTATAAAAGACAAAGGCATATGGCTAGTTTTGTGTTTTTCCACATTTTAAAACATCATAAAAATCTGTAAAAACATTCTTTGTAGTATGTTTTAAGAATTTATGAAAGTTTTTAAACGTTCCTCGTTTGAAAATTCAATGAAATATGGCGTCGTAATGTCAAAGTGACCGCCAAAAAAGAAGTAGCGTAAAAAATGCTTCCTTTGAATTGCGGTTGTATCTAAATTATTCTAGCATCCCAATATAACCATTATGCACTACTGTAAAATTGCGTGTACAGTGATAAAACAATTTCTCTTTACCGCCAATAAACGCTTTAGTCACGCTTTTGACAAAATATTCAATTTCTTTTGTCATTCCTTTGACAGTTGGACCCAGTAAAACTTTTTTTTGTAGTTTTATATTGCCAGCAATCTGCTGATAGGTACGTAGTACCTTATGTCTTACTTTACATTTGTGGTTATACAATGGTAAGATTGTTTATTATATTTCTCCACGGAGTTTTTTATTGCTTTTGTTTATAACGACTTAATGCTTTCCTATTTTAAGTCAGCAAAAATAAATGTTACGATAAAAATGTGTAACGTAGGAGTTAAAATTTAAGATAATTCGGAATTATAGTAAATATATAGAATAAGATAATACAAATGTTAGGTGGTTTCCGACATATTCTGCCTGTTCGACTTGCAAATGTTTAATAGGTACATTCATACTTAATCTAAATTTTACTGAACAACACAACAATATTCTACATAACAATATAATAATTTTAAACAGAAAGGAATCGAGTGGGTATAAATAGTTTGCCTTGAAGTGTGAAACCCCTACTAGTAAAATATTAGTAAACAAAGCTACCCTCTGCAAACAATTATAATGTTCTCTCCATATTTAATGTAAAAAGATAGGGTGTCATGTCACAGGTGCGATTACGCGCCCCCTCGCGCCAATTTGACAGACTATTAATCCGGATTTAGCCGGTTTTAACCGGATTAGGGGTGGATTTATCCGCTCCTAAGTGGTTTAACTGAGCGACGTGTTGATTTTTATGTTTATTGTTTTGTTAATACAAGGTTTACGCATGTGTAAAATTATTAGGTTTTAGAATGTACTAAAAGAAATCCCACCCACTCAGCAACTCACTTGGTCCTCTTCTCGTTGACAATGTAGGTATTAGATATACCTTTGTCAGCATAAATTTATATTGAAAAAATTAAGAGGAGATTTTAGTGACCCACTGCCGTGTGGCACCCACTTATCCACAAACTAAAACATCCTAAGCCAATGGTTTAAAAAAAGTTATGTGATTTTATGATATACACAATGCAAATAAAGTTTTTACATAAAGTTTGAATAGTCAGGTATAAAACGTCGGCTTACTGCAAGAACTCATTAATTGACATTTACAGTATTTGGAAAAATCTTCTTATATTACAGTTTTATTAAATTGTTTTCTTAAAGTTTTGTAAATGTCACTTAATGGGTTCTTGCAGTAAGCTGGCGAAAATTAAGACTGCACAATGTAGGTACATATAGGTTTGTGGAACCGCTATGTTTAACATCTGCTACGCCGATGTAGCTACAGTTTTCCCCTGCCGTAGTAGAATGTAATGCGAAGTGCGTCAGACAGAACAATATTAGGAGTCGACAAAAAAAGCTTTAGGTATATTTAAAAAAAAACAAGTAGAATCACTGCTCTTATTAATTAACCTTCTATTTATTATATAAAACTCAAACGTGACATAGCCATCTATCAACGCACAGCCCAAACCACTGGACGGATCAAGCTGAAATTTGGCATCTAGGTAGATGTTATGACGTAGGCATCCGCTAAGAAAGGATTTTTAGAAATTCAACCCCTAAGGGGGTGAAATATGGTGTTGAAGTTTATATGGATTTTGCAGTTGAAACCGCGGGGCACAGCTAGTGCTAACAAAATGCTAAAGCACCATTTCAGTACATACCTACATTTTAAAAACTTATTTATAAATAATAATAAAAAAAAACTCAAAGCAATCTCCGTAAACACTCATCCTTTTAATTGAGCGTTCCATTTTCGAAAAACAAACAAGGATATCACATTATGGCGCCCCAATTCTATTTGTGTTTAAAAAACGGCGGCTAATTGCTTCTTTATTGGCCGATACTTTCAGCTGTGACATATTGGGCGCGTTCGGAACAAGCTTTTAAGTATTTAAAAATGTTTGATGTGGCATTATGGCTGTATATTTATGTTCTTTTAACGCTCCCGCCAAATGTACATGAAAGAAAAGTGGATGAGTTATGTTGCCATATTTATTGTCTGTGATATTCCACAAATTTGAATTTGGTGATCATGAATTTATGTTGTTAATAATTGTACATGTTGAATTCTTGTAAAATATTTTGTTTTTGAATTGAATTTGTAGTTTTTTTAGTTGCAGCCGAATGGGATCACCTGATAAACCTTGCTCTAAGTAAATAAAAAAGATCTTCGTATTTTAATCTGTCGGCTTGTTACGGCTTTATATGACCGAACCTAGGTAAGAAATAAGAGAGAACGGAGGACACAACATATTTATCGGGTAATCTGGATACTGATCGTTTATTGCCGCCTTTGGCATAAAAAATAGCTTATTATTACCATCCTCGATCAACCACCAACTAAAATACCAACAACCTCCCATTAAGTAGCAAGTTTTGGGATTATATCTGATGAAGTGGCTGCAGGTAATAATTATAAAAAAAGTTATCCTCGTGACAAACAAAAAGCTGTTTAACTATTTTACAATGATTTTACTGTGCCTATAGTACAATAAAAGAACACAGTAAGACAAGATTAGACTTTAAAAAAATATATACCTAACATCATTCAATACTGTACCTACGTATCTAAAAAGTCCCAACCAAAGCACGCGTTGGCGATTCGTCCCTAAAAAAGAAAAAAGGATTGTCATTTGATTCCAATTTTGAATTCAATCTGCGCGGGTCGGGCGCCATGATTTTATTTTCATGAGTGCCATGGGACAAAGGGGATTGAGGGCTGTCTCCGACGGAACTCGGCAATCCCTAACAAAAGTAAGAAGGTGAAATAAGGCCAAGCCTATCATCAAATATAAAATAAATGTAGAGCTAAGTTATTCGCTTAACATCTTACTGATCGAGTTTCTATTTTTGAAAATTGTATTAGCACAATTGACGACTATTAAATTACATTAGTTACTTAATTATTTATTAATAATATATAAGCTGCATAACAAAGAGTTTTTTTGTAACCTTTGTACCTATCAATTCTTTATAAAACTTATTTTCTATTTTATTTATACCTACCTATATTATTCATAATATAATATGTTGTATATATTTTTGTTATCATACTGCAAACGTTGCCTTCTAGCAACTTCTGCCCCGTTCAACCAATTGTCATAAAAATTGGTATGACCATGTATTTTTACACAGAGGAAACGAATATGATATGCTCATTGATGCCACTCGAAATCAGGTGGCACTGCGGAGTAGAACTTCTGTCCCGTTCAATCGATTTTCATGAAAATCAGTATGATGGCTTACGGGGGGTACAGCAAGTTTTAATAATAATTAATAAGTACCAAATAATTATGAGCAAGTTTGTAACATACATTTTTGATAATCATTTTGACTCTTGCAAATATTTTGACGTAAATTAACTCGAACTTACATCGTAGATAGATAGTACCACCAATAGACACTGGCTAATTTGGCCAAATTATTTACAG
>LUGF01014513.1:41958-65004 GCA_001625245.1 Calycopis cecrops
AGTACCCGTCGTTTCGACGGATGGTTAGATAGTGGTAAGGAAATGCCATATGATTAGCTAACCTATAGTTTAAAGACTTAGTATGGCTATATATACTGTTACAATAAAAATAAAAAAAAATTAATTTCAATTTGGAATCTGTAATTTTTATACGATTGCTCATTGTGTTGCCAAATGTGCCAAATGCAATTTTTAAAACTCTCCATACACTTGGTATTACACAAATGTTTGTGTAGCGGGCTATTAAAATACGCGACATGGTTCTAGGTGTTATCCTTTTTTTCCCGAGATAAAATCTTTTGTTTTCGGAAAGGATTTCTTCAAACTCTTTCCCTTACTGCTTTGACCACAGTTTTCGTACGAGCACAACGTGGACGGCCAGATCTTTCTCTGTCACAAATAGAGGAAGTCTCATTGTACTTATTAAGAGATGACTTAGGACTTGCAGCCTATAAGAGATGCACTGGTAATTTTTACCTGATAAATCAAAAATGAATAGGGTGGTAAAATCGAAACAACTACTGAAACGGTACGCAAAATGAGGTGATAGAAATTTTTTTACGGATGAGAATTTTTTCAATTGAGCAACATTTTAACATACAAAACGATCGTATTTGTGCTCAAAGCTCTAAGGAAGTTTCCCAAACAGTCGACAGAGTGCAATGTGGGCATTATCCGCCTTCAGCGATGGTTTGGTGGGGTGTTAGCTATAAAGGAGTGACAGCCATATTTTTGTGAAAAAGGTATGAAAACAGCGGAACAGGTGTATCAAGATTCTTGAGAAGGTAGTTAAGCCCCTTAATAACACCATGTTCAATAACCAAGTATGGTCCTTGCAGTAAGACTCGGCGCCGGTTCATAAAGCTCGGTCCACGCAGTCTTGGTTGGAACCGAACGTCTCGGACTTCATCAGAGCTGAAGATTAGCCGTCGTCTAGTTCCGATCTTAATCCGCTGGATAATGATTTATGGTCAGTTTTAGATAGTACAGCTTGTTCTAAACTCTATGATAATTTGGAGTATCTAAAACAATCCATACAATTGTCAGTGAAGAATTTCACCATGGAAAGAATGCGTGTTTCTATTGATAACTGGCCTAAACTTTTAAAGGACTGTATTGCAGCCAATGGAGATTACTTCGAATAAGCTTTTTTATAATTTGAATTGTTTTATATTCGTGTCTTAAACTAACACACTGTAAAAGTAATAAATGTTATTTGCAATCAAATTTTTTTTTTCTTCTTCGTAACAGAACTTATGGCTGGACTAGGGATAGTAGGTATTCTTTAAATGGTCGTACACGAACACATCCACTTAGTTTGTCGGATCCTCTACCAATTATATATTAAAATTGTTTAACAATTTTCGGAGTTACCTTTTTTTATACTTCTAAGTTTATTTAAAGTATATTTTGTATAAGAAGAACCTCTACAGGTTTCCATTACCAAGTGCTCGTCACAATATGCGCATAAGCGACTGAATCTTTTGATTTCGCGGAATTAGAAGTATGAATTTGTCTGCGCTTCACGAGATTGCAGATATAATTGTTCGAAATGAATTTTAGCTTTACACTTCAATGTATTCCTGAGAAAATTATCGTCACACACGCAGGTGGACAGACAGACACACAACAACGTGATCCGGGGGCTGTCGGTCCCGTTTTTCCAATCGATGCAAGATATCTTCCTTAAAAATAAGTATTACAATATTAAAAATGTACAATACAATGCTTAAGCTAGTTTTTGTAATAATAAAAATAAAATATAAATGATTAATTATGACTTTGGTATCGCGTCCCCTATGCCCTAAAGATGTGATAGTGCATCTACGAGCCGATTTGAAAAATTCTATCAGTATTAGGTAGTTAGTCCATTTAGCGAGGAAGGCTATAGATTTCTTTTTAACCGTATATGCGGTATAAAACGGATTCAAGTAAACGAAGATGCGGGCGTCCGCTAGTACCTAAAATATAGAAATATAGCAATCATATTACCGTACATAACCTTGTTTGTTTGATTTGATAAGTACGCTGCGTCCATACTTCCTTTTTTGCTAAAAGATTATACAAAAGTACTTTACTTATATAAAAAAATAATAATATAAATAGGGTATTTAACAATTTTTTGATTTTTTTTTCATACTTAATGACTTGTGAAACACGTTACATAAATATTTCCAGAAAATAACCAGTATTAACAACAAAAAATAATGTTAAAGTTTGACTTATTACACTCGCGCCTAAAACAGTGCAAACTGTCATGGCGGCGCAATATGATTAGATTGACGTGAAACGCAAATAAATAAAGTGTCAAACACTAGGCAATTCGGCTAGAGTTTACTTGCCGGTGACGTCATTTGAGTTTCAACCGATCACAATTCACAAAACGTTTTTGACGTTGACAAAGAATTGCAAATGTGCATTTTTTTATAAAAAACAGACTTGTATACTGTTTATTATTATCTTATTTAATATGATGACTATAATTCGTAGTATATTTTTGATAGTGTCAAATAGCCTAGTAATGTGCAGCGATGCCTCCAGTAAAGCAACTTTCTTAGGGTTTTTTATTAAATCTCTGCATTTCAATTTCTGCGGATCCCTTGATTTTGGTTCTACCAATGGTGTGCACATCTCTTCTGACTTCTCTCTTCGTAAGTAGGACATTCGGCGAGTAGCAAAATCTAGAATTAAGAAAATAAGGAAGTAAATAAAAAATAAAATATAAACTTTTGAGACATCCCTTATAATAAAATATTTTATTTATAGTAGTATATAATAAAATATTTAATTAAAATATTATAGGTATAATAAAATATACTTAGATACTTCTGGATTGTTAATTAACATTTGCAGTCCATATAAAATAAATATTTAAGCATTTTCAGCACATTTCACATAAGCATTCAACGATCGATGGTATGTATTCTCAGACTTATACCTAATTACCTTTAACTAATTACCTATATACCTCAAAGAATAACCTAAAAAGAACAAACAAAGAATACCTTGAAGACGTCAAGTGGGTAATTATTTTAAGAAAATTATTAAATGAAATAAAATTACAATGGTATGGTATTATAACGTTTATTAAATTTCAAATTACAGCCGATTCAAAAATGACTGTTATATACCTAAACTAACTACATATATTGTAAAGCATTAAACAAAAAGATTCGCCTCTAAAATTAATGTGCCTTATACGCTAAAACTAGTTGATCTACATCCTAAATACTACCTACTAATAAACTACATAAGGTTTAAATACTATTTTAAAAAATATTATTCTTAAACGATACTTAAATATTGCATAGACAACAATATTTTGTTAACTTTTTTGTGTCTTGCAACTTTTTAGTAAATCTGAGACTGTCAACTTGCATGTCATTTTTGACAGTAACTTCTAATTACGGAGGTTAGAGGTAAAGAAGAATCATCTGTGTATATGAAGTACAATCTCACATATAGCTGGAGACTTTTTCCTATTTTCTAATATAGAGCAGGCGCGCTCATTCCGTCATCCATCTGTTACAAACTATGACATATTGACTTAATATGCAAATTGCCAATATCAGCTGTTCATTGCCTCCGCCATTTTGTTACTTATGATTTTAATAAAGGGTGTGATGCTGTTTAAATCATTTATGTAATGTAATAGGGAATATGCATGTATTTTTTTTATATTTTTAAATGATAATTTACATATTTACATTAATGTAATAGTAGTTTATGCAACTGTCATATAAAGAAGGGTATTAAAACACGAGTTTGACTTTTTGAAACGAGCTTTAGCGAGTTTCAAAATAGTACCTAACGAGTGTTTTAATACCCGTGTTATATGCAGTTGCATACACTAATTTATCTTCACTAATGCAATTAATCAATTAATCAAACATTGCGAAACATGAAATTCACGCGTAAGTAGGTACGTGTATTGTCCGACTGACGACTGTTTTACCGACGAGGCGACGACTGCTTGACTGACAAGGCGACGACTGTTTGACCGACCGACGTGGCGACGACTGCTTGACCGACAATTTAAAATGTTCTTGAAAATAAATATTTTTATTAAATACTTTAATTTGATTGCAAAAATTGCGGCGCGTAAAAATATACTTTTATAATTCAATGTTAAAATACTAGCTTCAATGTTGAAATATAATGTGAAAAAATCACATGACTTTACTTTTAAATTTCTACTAAACAGTAGATTATTCGTTATCTGTGACGTACATTTTTTCTTTCATTTTTAGGGTTCCGTATCTCAAAGAGAAAAAACGGAACCCTTATAGGATCGCTTTTTTAGGGTTCCGTATCTCAAAGAGAAAAAACGGAACCCTTATAGGATCGCTTTGTTGTCCGTCTGTACGTCTGTCAAGACCTTTTTCTCTAGAACGCTTGAAGGGATTAAGTTGAAATCTTTGTCAAATACGGAGGTCAGTTACGTCTTGATGCCTTGAAAAAATCACACTTCTAAGTTTACGCAATAAAAAGTTATAGCCATTTATGCACAAATTTTGTATGAAAACGCACTTTTTCGAAAACCTATAGGGTACTTCCCGTTGAGCTAGAATTCTGAAATTTGGCAAGAAGTAAGACCTTACAGTATACATATAGGAATAAATCTAAAAATTGGTAAATAAAATTTATATCACTGGAAAAATCATTACCAACTTATGCATGTAGTTCGCTTCATACTAAATGTATGCAAGCACCCGCATATATAAGTTTGTCGCAAGGAAGTGTAATTTTCTCAACGTCTATTACTTTTGCTCATACCTCCCGTTCCTACGGAACCCTCGGTGTGCGAGTCTGACTCGCACTTGGCCGGTTTTTTGTAGAGCTTTGTCTCTTTCTCGCAAATCCTACGCAAGCTGGCATGGAACCAATGAGAGCGCAGCTGCAGCGCTCTGGGCCAATCAGGAGCGAGCGCGCGCTGTTAAGGATTTTGACATACGTCTCTCTCACCATTTTTCTCTCCCTCTCGCTCTCACACAGTGTTATAATGAGATTTTACGATATCGATTTGGATAATATAACATAATGTCAAATTGAGTTTTTTGTTGTCTGAGCTATAACAGTAGTCATTATAAGTCAAGTATTGGAAACATAAGTAGAATGTTACAACATTAGTGTAGATAAAAAAAATATCAGCGCTGAAAAAACAATATTAAGTTCAAAAAAAATGTTTCAAATTAGTAGGCCGATAACAGCTTTTTAAACGATCGCCATTTTGCCGCGCTGACATGACGTCACGCATCATAACAACCACCAATGGCAATGCTCCAATGCTCGTGAACAATGATGTTATTTATGAACTTTGACGTCACAATTCGTTCCGACCAATGGCGTGCGTTTCACCTAATTCAATCTTCCCGCATAATTTTTGCACTTTTCAATAATTATTTTCTGATTGAAAACAAAATTATACAAAAAAATATTAATACGTACGCACATCTACAGGAAAAGACTTTACATATAAAAAAAATTATCATTATTTGAATCATACGCATATTCCCTATTAAGCACTTTTAATTATTTTTACTTTTAATTAATAAATAATTTACTTTAATTAGCGTTTATGAACTTTTTTTCTTAAATAACCTACTTAAAAATTAAATAACGTATATGAATATGGGGGTAAATAGCGTTTATGATTAATCATTTTCTTAAACAATATTTAAAGTGATACTTAAAAATTAAAGAACGGGCCACCGAGACACCACAGTTGTTACTTTACTTTATATACCACTGTAACATTATTCTTTAACCGTTTCGCTCCCGAGCTACGAATGTGATAAAGAGTAAAATAATATTTCTAAAATAGTGTGAATTAGCGATGCAGGAATCGAGCGTAAGGGTACTTACATATACATATAGGGAAACAGGTTACCGGTACCGACAAAACCTATTCGGGTCAGTACCGGTAATACTGCAATGTTACCGATAACCCTGCAATATTACCTGTACTAATTCACTCTCAAGACACACAATATATGTAATGCTGGAGTGGAGTCGGCGTCGAGTCGATAATAATACGACGTTGATTATTGTTTATTATATTATTTAGTGAAGCGAAGATGTTGCTCGGAGTGGGGTTCTGTTTGCTGGCGCTGACTGCATGTACATTCGCCTACACTGACGTGGACGACAATGAAAATGTCGAAGCGGTAGTTAATTCTGATGAAATCAAGGCCCACATCGGATGCTATCTGAACAGAATGCCCTGTACAGACCGGACTCAACATTACAAAAGTAAGTCGTTATTAACATACACACATACACAATTGCACCTTTTTGTTAAGGCGCTATGGGTCCCAATTGCGATCCGCCTAGTTAATTTTGCGTGGACGGCGCTCGAAAATGGAGACAATTTTTAGATTAATATTATTTTATAAAAATAACCATACGCTTAAATAAAAAAGAGACTCCTTAAATTTCTTCGATTACAGGTAATAGATACATACCTATTTTAGTTGTGAAAATAACTTTGATAGTTATTGAATAGTATGGATTTAAAAATTCATGGAAACGTCAGAAATAGTGTATTTTCATTAAAGTTTACGATTTTTTTCTATCGAGGCAAAATTCTTTAATCGTGTTTCGACGACCAAAGCACTATACCGTATTTTGTTAACATTAACCACAGCTAAAAAATATGATAATCAATAGTTTTCAAAGGTTACGTTTTGAATATACGTGAGCACGGATTGACAAATTTGGAGCCCATTTCGTTTTAACGCAGGGGAAAACATGTACGTATGATACCTATGAGCCCGTGTGGCACCTAATTCGTACTCGGCACTTTGTGTAATACCGACTAAACCTCCCGCGACAGGCTGGCCTCGGCGATGAGGCCAGACTTCTCCTCCTTGGGGACTGTCCGGCTGCCCCTAAACAGTCCCTACTACAATGTGGAAGTTGGAACCGTGGCTCCAGTACTCCAACCCCGGACCTGCCACTTGTTCAATCCACGCCGCCCTCTGCTAATTCAGAGGGACGGGTGGAGGACCCCGAGTCGAGCTGCTTAAAATCTGGGCTCTCATCCTAAGCCTACCGGTACCGGTATGGGTAGCCCTGTCCGGCCAAAGAGTTCCAATTGTTATCGCCTCTAATAGCTTACATATAAATTATAATATTTTATCAGTACACGACACTATAATAATAATGTTAAAATTAATTTTGGAATATTTACTCCGACGAAATTTACGCGGGTGAAACCGAGGGGCGCAGCTAGTATGTTATGATTTTAGAACTTTTTCTCCACAGACCACATGCCAGAATCTGTAAAAGACGGATGCCGGGAATGCAACGCTCGAGAGAAGTACATGTACAAGACGTTCCTGAAGGCCATGAAGGAACATTTTCCTGATGATTACAAAGCGTACCAGAAGTTATATGATCCAACTGGAACGCACTTTCCGAAGCTGATGGCCGAATTGGCTAAATATTAAATAGTTATTTTAATGAAGGGTTTTGGGTAGGGTTGCCATCTCAAAAATCTGTCAACCAGGACAAAGCACGTAAGAACCCCGGATTTCGGAGCTTCCTACCCGGACGTTAGAAAATAGTATTTTTCATATGATACTCAGAAGAATAAAATATAGTTTTAATGGTCATAAATTAATTATTATTTATTTTAATGCTATTTTAAACTAAATGACGAACTAAAAAAAAATTACTTCCAGTAACCATAAACATTTCTTCCAAAACTTGAAATTTTTAGTTTTAGTTTTTTTTTAAATCAAACCAATCATTCGAAAATCAAATAAATGAAATCAAAATACGGACTACAAATAAAACCCCGCCCGGACGCTCCTCGGACGCCCTCTAAAGTAGGACAAATCCGGGGAAACCCGGACGGATGGCAACCCTAGTTTTGGGTCTATTTTTTATGGTTTCTTATGTATGCTTTAGAAAAAAATATGCAGAGGTATAAAAATATTGTCAGAATAATAATAAAAAAGTATGAGTTGTTATCAAATTTAAAAAAAAAAGCGTTTACTACTCAAGATCCAACTTTGTACAGAAATGCAAGGTGCATTAGACCCGCCAGCGAAGCGTCTTTAACGACCTTAGCAGCATTACGCTGTCAAAAGCACACCATACACCATGTGCATCAACCGTGCGTCAACCAGCCATCCCCCCGCGCACACGTAACGTAAGCATACCGGCACCGCCTCCTGGTTGACGCTTGGGCGAAGGTGATACGGTTACGATCCCTGTCCGAGTTGATATGTGTGGGGTGACCATTATTACTATTGATGCACGATAATATCTTCCTTAAAAATATGTAAATATTAAACATTCACAATGTTTAATTGTACTTGTCTTAATCTTAATCTTAATCCCATTAATATTATAAATGCGACGATATGATGATTGGATGCCATGGGATGATGACTTTAATGTATTTGGTACTCCTTCACGCTAAAACTCCTTATCAAATTTTAATGAAATTTGGCATATGCTTAGAGGTAGTGCCACACTGCATGCTTGCATGCAGTCGAATTGGGCCGGCACGACCGGGGAGGTACCTCTCGCTTACACGAGACCGGCGTAAAGTGACAGCTGTGCTGTCGCGTTTCGTGCGGTGTGTAAGTAGCCGGTGGCCCATGGAGGTGGGAGGAGAAAGGAAGGCAGCGCATCCGTATAGCCTCTATGCGGATGTTTGTGGGCGTAGGTAGTCATGAAAATGGCTCCGACTGCTCGTTTGCCCTCCTATACCATAAAAAAAAAAAAAAGGAAACCTATATCAACATATAGGATAGTTTATATCCCGAAAAAATGTTTCTGTGGATGACTTTGATGTATTTGTTACTTCTTCACGCTAAAACTACTTATCAAATTTTCATGGGCGTATGGTTAGAAGGGGAAACCTATGTTAACATACCTATAGGATAGTTTTTATCCCGAAAAAATGTACCTGTGGGATGCTGAGGAATGATTTTGTGTCTTTTACATTCGGCTGTGACCTAATGTGGTATATGTAAAAATAAATCCATAAATAGATATTTGGAGCACAAAAAGTGTTTTTTTTTAATAAATAGGAGGCCAAACGAGCAGCCGGGGACATTTTCATGACTACCGACGCCCACAAACATCCGCATAGAGGCTATACAGATGCGCTGCCCTCCTTTCTCCTTCCACCTCCATGGGCCACCGGCTACTTACACACCGCACGAAACGCGACAGCACAGCAGTCACTTTACGCCAGTCTCGTGTAAGCGAGAGGTACCTCCCCGGTCGTGCCGGTCCAATTCGACTGCATGCAAGCATGCAGTGTGGCACTACCTCTTACCTTTAAAAATATACAATATTTGTTATCACTATATAGTATAAAACAAAGTTGATTTCTGCCATATGTTTGTCTATATGTATATTTTAAATTACGCATTTGATGCAAAGATTTTGATGGGGTTCTTTTAGTATTTAGATAGGGTGATTCAAGACGAAGGTTTGTATGTCAAATAACTCCATTTTTGAAGTCCAGAATTCACGCGGGCGAAGCTGCGGGCGGATGCTAGTAAGTTAATACGCGACAATCTTTGCTTGTGTGGTTTACCTCAACTCTCACAGAGACACCTGTACCTATCATTGGTACGGAGCCCTTGGTATGCGAGCCCAACTCGCACTTGGCCGGTTTTTTAATTTGAACTTTGCCACCTCGTACCTGTGCCGCTAGCGCCGCCATTTTGAATACATGGCGCCTAATTACAGTTTTTTTCACAATAAATACACGGAGAAAAAAACCAACTAAAATACATTAATTTTTACTAAAATATTAATAAACCCGAGGACAACAAATGCCTTGTTTTAATTATAAATCGATTTTTGTTAATGCAGTTAGTAAATATAGCAAATAATGGATTTGTAATTCCAACAGTGCGATAATAAATGTAAAGTGATGACGTCATAGACAATTACTAACTTATTTGCAATCCCAAGAACACAATAGTAATATTGGAAATGATGACGTCAATGTAAATACTAATTTTTAGTTCCACATTTTAGTGTTCGTTTTGTAATTTCAAGTGTAGTGCTTTAGTTTTAATAATTTATGTAGCTTAGTAATTATAACAAATAAAACACACCCCTGTTTTATTTGTTATAATTACTAAGCTACATAAATTATTAAAACTAAAGCACTACAGTCTACACTTGAATTACAAAACGAACACTAAAATGGGGAACTAAAAATTAGTATTTACATATGACGTCATTATTTCCAATATTACTATTGTGTTCTCAATCAAAAGAGATTTTTAAGAGGGTTATTTTATTCATCATTATGGGTAAAAATAAACCACAGTGAGGAATAAAATAGCACCCTAAAATCTCTTTCGATATCTCTGCTACTCCTTGTACATATTATATCTGTTTTTATTTTAAATTACTAGACTAGGGTCATAAACTATTAAAACTAAATCATCAGTAATAGAGGTATTAAATTCTGAACATACTAAATGAAATATTTGTTACTGTGTATCTTATTTATTTGCCAAATTACAAAATACAAATAAACAATTTGATAGAAGATTTCTAGTGAGTTTGTCCATCTCTTATTCTCTCTTAATTCGACACTTAAAATAACCGCTCTTCACTATACACTATCACCACAGATACACACGGTACTAGTTACTACGTAAACTATCACACACCACACTTTTGTCACAGAAATGATCACAATCAACACGTCAACACAAGGGCGAGCAAACTCAAAATGGCAAATATGTCGTCGCGTGTGTCGCAAAACATATTATATTATTGAAAAAGTTACTTGGAATTACACACTTTTTTTTGTAATTCTGAGTAAAACGCCTGTAAAATCGAAGATGTTTAGTAGATACGACAGAAGTATGTAATGTTGCCATTACTAATTACCATTTCTTGACTTTGAGTATTATACTTTCTAAAAACTATTATTGACTGTATTTTTTTAGCAAATATGATTTGCAAAAATTACAGGACTTTTATAATGCTTACAATTATGTGTTAAAATCATTAAAATGTGTAAAATATGTATTTACTAAAACTGAACTGTAGAAATTACATTTCCATTTCATTTACATTACACTACATGGTATAAAAAATAGTAATAATTATAAATACAGCAAAACTTTTGTAACTAACACTAAAAAATACTTTTTTCCTCAAATACAAAAAAGATTTTTAATTTTTGGAGTTTTTTTTTCTCCGTGTACTTAGTCCAAAGATACTAATGTTCCTACCGCTTTATAACAGTTTTAGTAACAAAGGTACAGCTGTACTGATGTTTATGTAAATGAAGCGCCTCCACAAATTTCAATCAAAAAAACTAATTCCTTATGAACAAAAATGATTCGTTCTTAATACTTACATGTATACCTACTAGATAATATAATTACCGTGTAAGCAATTTCGGTGTGAAATAATGACAAATTTATTAACTTTATTTATAGTATATGGTATTTATATGTAAAATTATTCTGAAGCAAACGTGACATAAGCGCGGTAAAGCGTTAAGCTAGTGTTGCGACGAAAAAAAAAACCTATAATAATACTCCTGGTATTATGATAATTTAATTTTTTTTGTAAATACTATTTATAACTGTATATTTATTTTTCTATCCACAATACATTTATTTGTTGGCAGCGGCAACACTGGCCACTTATCGTGCGACCATATCTCTCCGTATAAAGCGGACTGTCTGCTAATTTTTCACGTCGTAACTCCGGCTGAGTAATGCGTCCCGGCGTCTCCGTATTCATGGGGCTTATTTTTCATTAGTCAACGCTGAATCGCCATTATTCCTTTGCTTATATTTTCTTGGCTCGCTCGGCTTTGGCGTTAAACTTTGCGAATTAGGTTGTGATAAGTTTTATTGTTTTGTTGAGTGTCATCGAACTGTATATTAACCACAGTTATGACGATTCCCCTTCTATTAAATTTAAAACATCTAGTGACTCCTCCCTAGGCAGAATGCTTCGGGCTACCTGGAAGGCTTAGCCAATTCTGAACAAATGCAGGCTACTGCTAAAACCGGGCCGGCACAACTGGGGTACCTCGCGCTTACACGATACCAGCGTATAGTGGCAGCTGTATTGTCGCGTTTCGTGCGGTAGGTAGGGAGCCTTTGGCCCATATAACGTCTATGCGTATGTCTGTGGGCATCGGTAGTTATGAAAATGGCTGCGACTACGAGTTTGTCCCCTTATACCAGCGGTCGGCAACCTTTTGGCAGGTGCGGGCCGCAAGGCGGCAAAATAAACTAAACATGGGCCTCACTCGAGTGAAGTGAAGAAAGTCCATTTTTTTAGATTGGCCTCTTCTCCCCAAAAACTTATTTATAAGACAATCGTGGGCCGCATGTTGGACGTCGGTGGACCGTAACGGCTCCAGTATTAGCATTTGCTGTAGTGCTTAAACACATTAGTTAACTTATTTTATATTATTAGTTATTATTTAACATTAGACAATCTGCTCGCCAACTGTCAGTTTTCCTCATTTGAAAAAACCTCACCATTTTATTCATTCGGTGTTAATGACGTAAGCCAGTTAATAATATCCGTTAGACTGTGTTTTATAAAGGTATTTACATTTTATGATGATTACAACAAGCGGCACACCCATGTTTGTGCCGATTTATACGAATATTGTGTCGTGAAATTTCGTTGGTGTGTAAATAATAAAACGATAACCGCATGGCCTTCTGAATTAAATCATCACCATACACCTATATCGGTGTACTGCTGCTGCCTATTTAAATGAACATCAAAAGACCTAAAGTAAAGTTCTTTGATCGTTTTTATTATGGTATATCGGGCAAAACGAGCATTTGGAGGCGTTTGATGACGACTACACCCATAAACAGTGCTTATGGAAATTATACTCACACACTGCACGAAACCTCAGTTTGTGACGGTGTAGTCGGCAAAACGTGCCTCGTGTCGATCTCGACGCCGAGCCAGTTCGGGTTCCTTTGCGGTAATAGCACTACTTTCACACGATGTGCGAGTTTCATGCAAACTTTCAACTTTATTAATTATTTTTTGTAGCTATGAAAATATATGATATTGCTATTTACATAACAACAATATCGAGAGGTAGATGCCCCCTCCAGCATGGAGTGACTGGCAGGAATGGAACAATGTTTTATAACACCATAAAAGAGACATGATTCTATTCCCCGTGCGCAAATGCGTACATAGTATAATGATAATTTAAGGGAGCAAATGAGCAGTTGGGGACATTTTCATGACTACGCACATAATTATGGTCGATAGTCAAATTTCGATAATTCCTCGTTTGTCCTCTTCTATATACAAAAAAGTAAAAAATCTTTACCTGTATGTCCTTTATAGAATCGTAAATTATGCATTTATAAGCAAATAAATAATTAACAAATTTAAAAAATAATAATTTTTATAGTTAGGGGGCAAACGAACCATCCGAGCCATTCTTATAACTACCGACGTCCATAGACATCCACATAGAAGTTATACAGATGCGCTGCCCTACTTCCATGCCCACCTCCATGGACCACCGGCTACATACACACCGCACGAAACGCGACTATGACGTGATTGCAAACGCTGGGTATAACCAGTATATGATAAGAAAAATACCGTCTGTGATTTAAGCGTCCTTATCGCATCGGATGTTCTATGGAATGTTATAAATATTATCGAATATTATGACTGATTTCTATCTGCTTGTTGTTCCCCGTTTATTAATTACCTAATTAATAATTATGTTTGTTTTCCTTCTCCCCGTATCTCGTGATTTTTATCTCGCACGCACGATGCATGCAGTGCATCAATTACGATCATAACCATTACACAGAAGTTTTTAATCCGTAAAACTTTAGGTAATCGGCCGGCCTATCAGGAGACTAGCGTGTTGCGTTGTTGTGCTATTTTCCCTGTACGTTTATGATAATTCATAATTAACAATTATAATGGCATAATCGGTAATCCTTGCAACTCTAAGCGATTGCTTAGTGACTTTTAACAACAATTAGAATATTTTTATAGTATATGGGATAAACTGATCCTTTCGATGACACGTTGCCTATCTTGCTCCTTCCCCTTCAATGGGCCACCGGAAACTCATACGGCACGCAACGTGACGGAAAATGCTGAATTGGATAATTAAGCACTATATTTTTGAAAAATGACATAACAGCCTAGAGTGGGTGCTAAAACGAAGTCGAATTTGTTTGCATTATCATATAACATAATTATCAGCTTAGTGAGACGTTAGATGACAATTATAATATGCAAAAGTCCAAATGACATAATGATAATCCAAATAAAATATTAAGATGTAGTGCCACGTTGCATTCATGCATATAGCTGCATTGGGTCGGTACGACCGGGGAGGCACCTCTCGCTTACACGAGACTAGTGTAAAGTAACAGCTGTGCTGTCGTGTTTCGTGCTTTGTGTAAGTAGCCGGTGGCCGAGGAGATGGGAGGTGGAAGAATGGTAACGCATCTGTTTATGTCTTTGCGGATATCTATTGGCTCCGACTGCTTGTCCCTGCCCCATTATAGCTTAAAAAAAGAGATTAGAAAGTGTATGAATAAAAAATAAAGGATAAAACCATTGACTGCTTTATTACCTGAATATGTTATGTTATAAATATATTTATATTTTACCTCTATAGGTTATAATATACCTGTTAGTATTACAATATGCGTTTTGCTCATTAAATAAGCTGTAGCCTCTAAGCTTCTCATATCTGATTAAGTCCAGTTTTTTTATTGCTTTATAAACCTCATTATTCTGTAGAATCTTTAAAACTGACTGTTTAAAATATTACAAAACTGAAAGAAAATAAACTAGGGAGCTAGTTATAGTATAATGTAATGCGTAGTAGTTAATAACTTAGGAGCTAATAAAAACCATTCCACAATCTCACTGCAACATGGTCACCCTGACGCAATATACAATTTTCCCCGCTTATTCCCTTATCATTTATTACGCCGTTATCTCTGCAGAGGATTCGATATATTTCTTATGGCATATTATTAGAACGGATGTTCGGTGCCGTGTAGCCGTTACTTACCCACGGGGCCTGCTGATGGGCTTCATTACTTTAGGAGCGGTCAGTGGTGATGTTGGTACTGCCCAACGTTGATCTATTGAGTAGCTTGATTATTTTTATGAGATGAATACATGGATTAGATAACTAGAGAGAGTGCCCTACTGCAGCAGTATTGGGTGTGAGGCATCTCTTGTGAGTGACTCCAAGGCAAAGTAACAGCTTACAGTTATGACGTCGATTAAACAGACCAACTTGTTTGTGAATTTTGGGTCGCCTATTGGAAGAGGGGAGGCCAGCACGTCTGCCTAACAATTATGCGGATGTTTATGTTCCGTTATTACCGAGGGTTCCTTGCCGGGGCTCTGATGACCTCTTATAAAGTTGATTGCGGGCGTCTGCGCCAATTTTGTATGTAAAGAAAGCTACTAATACAAATTTGTTGTTTTTTTTGTGAGTGATATATTCAGTGATAATTTTCACATTGATTCCCTTATTAACAATTGACAAAAAGTAAGAGTAAGTTCAAAGTTGATGACCTTATGATTGCTCTTACTTGGCATAATCAATAATTCATTAGTTAATAAGATACCTATATATAAAACTATATTTTACAAAAAAAAAGAACACGTATTTACAGTCTGTTGTCTGTAAAAATAAAGAGCCGTCCATGCGTTCCCAAGAAAAAGGTCTTGACAGACATAAACCTAAAGTGATTTTATAAAGCGATAGATTTATACATACATATAAGTGCAGCTGGTGCCTTACTCATTTTAGCGAAATATCTTCTTAAAAAGTTAAAATTTATTTTATAACCTGTTCTTTTAGGTACCTATCTAACAAAAACAAACGAAACAAAACTTATGTGTGTTTGACCACTAATATCTTGACACATTTTTATATTAAACTGGCCGTCCCCTACTTCGTTGGGCGTCTAAATTGAAACGGTTTCACGTGCAATAAATCATAATAAGAAATTTATCGCGATATTAATTAAAATTACGTTATGATATAACAAACATTCACAATAATGATATGGCTATGATTATTTGTCTATTTCAGGACAGTCCTCGTCTGCCGGCGCGAGCTGTCACCCTACCCCACGAGTTTTCCTCCCGTCTTATCATTTACAACTTGTATCTGCTCCCGGAGGACATTTGTTACGGCCGTATTATCATACGTAACGTAATACGACTCGGTGACGTCCCCGAAAATACATAAAACGCTTTTTATGTTTATTTAATTGGCACTTACCTTATGTATAGGTACTTTTTTGTCGTCGCTTAAACATTTCATTTATATAATATCTTAGATCGCAATAGTACTTCTATTTGTTAGGCAGTTCAGCAAAATGTAATATGCGTGGACGCAATACGGGCAGCATTGGATCCAATTTGGACCGGCATGTCCGTGGGGATCCTATTAATATTATAAATGCGAAAGTTTGTATGTTTGTTAGTTTGTTTATTTCTTTGTTTGTTTGTTTGTTACTCCTTCACGCAAAAACTGCTGAACCGACTGCCATGAAATTTGGCACACACAGAGGGTAAATTGAATTACCACATAGGATAGTTTTATCCCGAAAGAATGTTCCTGTGGGAAGCCATGGGATGATTTTCTATTTTCCACGGGATCGAAATTGTCGCGGGTGTAACTGCGGGGCGCACCTAGTAGGTACATTATAAGTACATGATACCGTCTTAATAGTTAAATTAACTACTCGTTTCAAACTCTTGTATTAGGGAGCATGCCCATAATCAACGGACGACTTGGATGTCGGCCGCCTTTGGACATCAAACCTCATCTTGTCGCCCCACGCCCGATAAGTCCGAAAAAACGGAAGAATTCTTATTGCGAGAGAGAGAGAGAGAAGAGACTTCTAACTCCTTCTGGCCATGACAATAATACTTATATTAGCTATAATATCTCTCATATCGCGATGGCTCTGCCACACAAGTACCATTTTCAAGAGGAGTGAGGTTCATTCTTTACACACTATAATCTGTGAGCTTCCAGTGGCCCACTGGCAGCGAGGAGGAAATGAGGGCAACGCGTCAGCATAATAATTACGAGGATGTTTATGGACGTCGGTACCCATCAAGAGGCAGACTCCTCTTTTGCCCCGGTACACCCTTCACAAATATGAAGGCACAAACTACAGAGCCAGGCCAGCTGAGGCAACCGATGTCACGTGCTACGTCCATCATCTGCTACGTCTGTGTAGCAATATAACAGGTGCATACCGACGGCTTACTGCAAAAAACTCATTAACCGATGTTTACGAAACTTTGTTAAATCGTTTTTTTCATTATTTTTTCATTAATAACTCTATATTATAAATTTATAATGTTATTATTACAAAAACTAATTAATTGATTAGTTTTGGTTTCATTAATGACACTATATTATAGTGTCATCAATAAATAATTGATTTTACAAAGTTTCGTAAATGTCGGTTATTGAGTTCTTACCGTAAGCCGACGATATGCACCTGATTGTAGAGCTCATGTGTCAGAATTACCAAAGAAGTCCATACGATGTTATTAGATTATGGTACGTTATGAAGGTTGGTATGTTATAATCAAAAAAAATAGTCACTTTGTATTCATAACCATTCAGTTATGAAACCACCTACTCAGGGCCGGACTAATCATATAGGAGAAGTAGCGCTTGCTACGAGCCCCGTTTTAAAACCGTTCCGCTACGAACCAATTTTTTTGGCCAAATCCATGGCCTACAGGGCCTCGAAAATCTACAAGACCTTTATACTCAAAATTATAGGAAATGAACTATGAAGCGTCCGTGATCTGCTACAGCCCGAGCTAGATAGCCAGCCGGCCCTGCCGGATAGAAATACATTTACTTAGGATTGGCAATTTAATAACTAAAATAAAAGCAAAGTAACATTATGATTTGTACATTTATATCTTTTTACATTTTTCTTAATCTAAAAATTTAAAGTTTTATTAAAACTACTTAAATAATTAATATTTATCTAAAGCGAGATTTATTTTTTGACTATGGATTAAACAAAATAGCTCATGCTATGCAAAAGAATAACATTATTAATATTCTTCACAAACAAAGTATGTATTATTTTACTTACGCTTTTTTTATTTAAGGGTATTAAAGGTTGTCTATTTTCAGTTTATATTCCGTTATAAAAATAAAAAAAACCTGCTTTAAACTAAAGCGTATAGCAAAATTATATTATACCTAAATCTAAATAAACATAATTAGTTAAATAATTACTTGTACGGTTTCCCGCCATTTCGTTCCGCTATAATTTTATAATTTTTTGCTCGAACTTTTTTACGCTTACGCGGTCATTTTTAATGATTTTAGCGGCATACATCCATGATGTTGTAAAGTGATTTTAATCTGTACATTATGTAGTTATAATTTAAATTCATAGACGATTATAGTTGTAAAAAACACAAGTCTCTCTTTATTTTAATTGTTTATTTAAGCTATTGTAAATTTCTGAAGAGAGAAACGTTCTTGGGTATGTATATGTTTTAAAATATTTACTGCTACAATCAACTTTATCAAATGTTTTAATACTGGACTATTTATTTAAATTACAATCAAAAACTAAAGCCTCTATTTCGAATCACTGACTTGACAGTTACTTAATAAAAAAATTACAGATGTAATTTTGCGCGCCTAAAATATATTTATTCTACATAATATTTATTATTATTTACATATACAATTTGTACAACATGGAATGAATATAGCAAATGTCATTCTTGTCTTTTATTAAAATTATTCATCTCTTACACTGGACTATAACTAAAATAAATTAACTAACATAATATTTTAAGTATTTACAAAATTATATACAACTTGAAAGCACATTCTGTAAGTATACAAAGAAATATTCAAGCAACACATTCGATATATTTTTAAATTAACACTTATAATTTTAAAAGAAAAACAACAGTAACAACAAATGAATTTGAGCCATTCAGGATATTCTCTTACTTAAAAATAACTCTTATTTCTCAGTATTAAGGTTAAAGTTTGTGTAGCCCGGCCTGAGGTTGGTCTCGGCGTTGACCGGGGAGGGAGCCGTCGGGGAGATGTAGGGGTAGCGGGGGTAGGGGGGATAGGGATAGGGATACCCGGAGGGCAGGAGCTGCGGGTTGTGGAAGGGGGGGATGAGCGCCGGGGACGGGTACCCGTACGGAAGGCCGACGGAGGAGGCCGCGGCCTGGAGGATGGAAGCTGCGAAGGCCGGGTCGCTGTACACAGCCGCGTAGGGCCATGCTACCGCTATACGTTGGCGCTTGTCTTTCATTCTACGGTTTTGGAACCATACCTATGGACAAAGAAAATAAATTATTAGAAATAAACTCACAAAAGTGTAATACGATAATAGGAACGAAAGTGCCAAAAACATTTTGGTATTTTACGTAGGTTTTATGTCAAATTATGTGGGTAAGATATTTATTAAAATGCCAATTATTTAATGGCAAATTGTAAAATGTGTTTGCAGTCTCTTTTGTCTTGCTTGTTTGGTCTTTGAAAGTAGTGTTAGTTTGTGAATCTATCACAAACCAGGCTCTATCTTTTAAAAGGCAAATGTAGTTAAATTAGCTCGTAGGTGTTGCCAGTGTCATTATAATTATACATCGGACGGTCGCTATATTTTCGTACACATCCGACATTAAAGGTCGCACACACTATCCAACCGAACACTTTATCATTCCACATAACTTTATTATGAATATTTCACACGCGGCCGCTAATGACGTGCGTGTCCGCATATCATTGCGGGCAATATAAGCGTTTTTTTTTAATTTTGCTTAATTTTTAAGTGCAACTTCTTTTCTTGGCTTGAAACACGATGAAACGGCGATGCGTCAAGAGAAAGAGACTATAGGTAAATCCTACTAATATAAACGCATGTTTAGGTATGCCGTATGATAGTTATTCTTTCACGCAAAAACTATTCACCGAAATGGGTCTATATTTAGAAAGGATACAGGGTGAAACCGCGGGGCACAGCTAGTAACAAATAAACTGTAATACGCACTTAAACCACCAGTAGCCACGTACAGTTCAAACACAAAAACATTACGCCATTTTGGAATCGTTAAGAGCGGTAATGGTTTAAATAACAAAGTAAGCAAGCGAAAGGAGCAAGGGTTCGCGAAGGGAGCATAAAACGCCTTTTGTCTGCAAATATCTCGGATGAAGTGTTAATTGGCGGGTATTTTGAGAAACACTCGGAATGGCTAATTCAGTTGCATCATAGACAAGATTATTGCTTTTAAACCTTTTGCAAAAGCGTTGTGAATATACAGCCGAGGCATTAGTAGGTAATAAAGGAAAATTATTGCCTCTGTATTCTTAGCTAGCAAATATTGCTTTGTATATTCGTATTTATTTACGAATTTGCCGCAGTGTTTTACTGGTAAAATGGGTTTTGCCGACTTAGCAACTTTCTAAAAATTTTAGTATCCGAAATAAATTTTACGGGAACCTAATAAATAGTTATAGAGTTATATTATTATTATAATTAACACCATTCACATTTAGGTGTAACAATATAGATAATGTATAAACAAACAACAAAAATTTACGGCACATCAAATGGTAGCCGCGCTTCTCTAATAGTTTTTAATTGGTGTAATCGCACCATAAAAAGAAACAGACAGCCAATGAAGCTTTTTTTTAATGATAACCGCTTGTGGGCTCCATTCGGTCATTTATTTCTTTTTTCATTAGCATTGTATGGCTACTGAATAATTCGGTCGGTGCCTTTTAATTCATCGACAAATTAGCGTGAATGTAAAATTCGAATGAGCCATAAACACGTTTTTTCTTTTCTTTTTTTTAGTGGACGTGATAATTGATATTATGGTACAGCCGGCGTTTGCGTGGAATTTATACTGCCGTGAGGTATTCGTGTTGAATTAATTATTAATTTAATGTTGTGTGTTTAGTCGGATTAATGTAATATTGAGGTATCAATTAAGATGAAATGGGTTTGAAAAAAAAAGTATGAAATGATTGTCTGATAACACCAACAGATATAAAACCCCTCTGGTTAATGCTAAAGCTTAACAGACAGACTTAATAATATATATATATATATATATATAGAAAAATGAAAAAAAAATTGATAATAAGATATCTCTCTGGATACAAATATATATTTTATGTGGGTACGTACAGTAGAAGAGATCGAAATTATATAGAAGGCAATTTGATATCCAATTTCCAGAAAATCAACGAGTTTCAAATTGAGAGAAATCTCAGTGTAGATACTTTAAAATGGAGTTTACAATCTTACCATAATGTCACAACGGACATGCTAATGCCGTCGATATCGTTTAATGATGTGTATCGTAAGACAAAACAAGACTTCAAAACGGTTTTTTTAGCACATTTGTACCGTGATTCTGCGAATTAGCGGCTGGCCATAAAGCATTCGTGATGGGAATTATTGTGGATCTAATTGAAGCATCATACCCGTGCTCTTGTGAAGTGAGAAATAAGCCTTCGTCTTTGTTTTTTTAACCTAAAAATGAGAGGCACTGAGCATGCAATATTATTTCTTTGTTTAACATTCGAGTTTTATGAGACTTGCGCAAACAAGCTTGGAGTTAATTTTGCAATGGTTTTGTATTTAATAGGTGTTTAAATTGTAATGTTTGTGTGTTTTGTTATTAGATACTTTTTACGTATTTTTGATTTCAAGCTACCAATTCGCTAATCCCAACTCATGTAGGTATATCCGAGGTGGTCGATCGAAGGAGATAGTATAGTTATCTGTAGTTGACAGCGATTTTATTGATGGATTTTCATACAGCTAGAAATCGTACATAGTCGGAATTTCAACATAGGTACTAAATATTTTTTTGTTACAATAATGTTACAAAAATTTACTTGGTCGTCATAATTGATAAGGCTCTAGAATTTGGGTCATCGCGTAGGATGCCATGACGAATGAAAACGCATTGCAAAATGTTTGCGTAGACATCAAAACATTGTGTCGTAATTACCGATTCCAGAGATAGTGTTTATTATTATGGCTGTAACAATCAATAGGGAATACTAGTGGCTGAAATGTGAACCGAATGCTAGCAAATTATGTATGTATGATATGACATAATTATGTCAACTTGTCATTGTCTTTTTTTGCTTAGTGTTTTGCTAGCACTTGATTGCTAAAATGATCACTATTGTGGCGAAAGTGATTCTTGTATGTTTCGTGCACGTTCCCTATTAAGGTTCGAGTTGTACCTTAGCTAATTTATTTTCCTAATAAACCTGCTCTGCTATAGTAGGTGTGCTATAGTGACATTTGCTACAAAAAAAATTGAGAAGTCCGTACATTGGGGTCAGCGTAGGCGATATCATGAACGGCATGAAACTTGTTACGACACCAACACTGAAAATCATTGGAGACTCTAATTTTTTTGACAACCACGCAGTGTCTAATTTCATTTATTTGGGAGGTCATCTAGGTAATTGTGACATAACAAATTTATTAGTTGCCAATGTAGACGAATATGGAAAGAAATACGTTCTTTTTTTACATATCTACTTAAATTACAATGGCTTCACGATGTTTTGCCACCGTTAACTTTATTTATATCAGTTTTTAATCTGTATTTACCTTGATGGTAGACTCTGGGAGGTGCAACTGCGCTGCCAACTCGCATCTCCTCGGCCGGGAGACGTAGTTCTCTTTCATGAACTCCTTCTCCAACCGTGACAGTTGTTCTCTAGTGAAGGCGGTTCTGTATCTCCTACGAAAAAAATGTCAACATTAATATTGACGAAGTGCCCAAGATTTTATTATCATCAAAAAAATTGAGATCTTCAAATGAATAATAATATTGAACGCAAGTCGAGTTAAGTCGGTATTTCAAACGTAAAGCAAAAAGAAACGGTACTGTGATTATGGCTAGCACTGAATACATTATAAATATGCCTAATGTAGTCTCAGACTTCGGCAATCCGAAGCTAACACCTACATGAAAATTAGCATAGCAATAGACTGC
>LUGF01014513.1:67137-89308 GCA_001625245.1 Calycopis cecrops
ATAAATTAAGCTTTTGTGTGCAATTTCGTACCTGTGATAAATCTAAGTAGATAGGTATATCTTAAGTTGTAAGAGGTGTCATGTGGCACCTGTTTTTTAGCTTTTATAAAAGGATAACCTAATAGATAATATGGGCAGTTCTTAGGTAAAGTCCGGTACGTGTTATATTTAATTGTTGAACAAGAGAACTGACATCTGACAATCACAATAATAAAATATTATTTAACAGCATAAGCACAACTACTACAATAAAACACATAACACTAAGATTATCAAATAAAGCAACTCTAATAATAGTTTTAACCCCTTGTTTTATATTTCATAATTTGTTATCGGATTAAACACGGCTTATCTTATAAAAAAATCACACTCAATGTCCCCGGGGTCCCCCAACAACAGCAAAGCAAAACATTTGCCGAACAATTATCCAATGTAGAGCCAATTACACGGTGTCATCCCCCGGCACGCTCCCCCAAACCAATTTTCATAATAAAATCCGTATCTAGTAGGCAACAATGTAATGAAGATAAATATCTCTTTAGGGAGTTAAGTAATAAAACCGGTTTAGGCTCAATTGACAAGATGCGCGGCCCTATAAAGTTGTAATTAAAAATTACCTAGTGTCAAATTGTGGCGGGAATCCATTGACAGCTCGGGCTGTGTTTATGGACGATTGGTTTTTGTCTGTGGCAACATCTGCTCAACTTTTAAATGCAATTAACTGCTAACATGTAACCGGTAAATTACTTAATTTGGCACATTTAAATTACTTACCTACTTATAGATTTAACAGGTTTAATATTATGATTTTTATAAAGTTTACGCGAATATTGCACATTGTAATAAAACTGTATAAACTGATTTTTTCGTGGTTTATTTAATCTTAGTGTAGGTTTAATAACATAATGTGATATCAGGTCATCTGTCATCTAAATCCACCCGTGAGTGACCCTGGTCCATGGTGGTTTGATAAAGTTGCTGTATAGCTTCTGAAATGTCTTGATTGTAAAACATATAAATAAACCGCGACAAAAAGCGTTAAAATAGTTTTATTAATTATTAAAAAATTCAAACCTACAATACTTTTTGAATGGTTATTTTTCAGTTATGAAACATAATCAGTTACATTTTTATGAATAGTAATTGTAGTTTATTAAACATGCTTTTAACAGTTCACAATATTCGTTCATAGACAAAAAAATGAAACAAAGTAACAAAAATGAAAATGTTACCGCTATTACGATTTGCAGTAAAACAATAATTGACACTAAAATTGAAAATGAGCTTTACACATTTACAATAAAGTATAAATTGGAATGTTTTATTACACTACCTGAAACTAGGTAGATAGACTATTGTCACTAATAATAGATAAGTGCTTTGAGACGCCGATTTTATTGGCCCCATTAATATACCGTTATAGTAATATTGCTACGACCATCATACAATATTTTATAGGTATCCTAACGTTAAGTACCATAGAGTACTGTTTGTATTTTTTTAACGTAAGAAAGGCAAAAGAAGGGGAATGCACACGAATTTTACTATAGGTACATTAAATTACTACTAATCAAACTATCTTGAATGTTAAGTTATAGAGATGTAGAGACAAACTTACGCTTAGAATTTAAATGTACTTTGGTGGATATTTTAGCCTGATTGTACCTGAGTACATGAGTAGAATAAAGAGAGTGAACTCTAGAATCTACGATTGCATTGATACCTACCTACATGCACCAACTAGCCACCTATGGGCCTTTCAATAGGTAAGCATTATGACTGTATGGTCTTAGACTTTTGGCTCTGTGATCATGAAAGTAAAAAACGGATTACCTTTACTTTTTGGCGACGACGGCGGCGTTATACAGCCGGTGTAAATTCTAGTCAAATCTGTCGTCTTCATATTTACGCGCAATTCCCCAGGAAACCATTTACGGACCACCTGACGCTGACGCGTAAGTGAACTGTTAACGTTAACTTAAGAATTACGGACGGAATATAAAGCGCTTTTAATTACGCAATTATCTCCCCTAGGCGATAGTAATAAGGGTCCAAATCGCGCGCCCCGCGCTGCGGTTAGACTACTAAAAATCCATAATGTGCTGGCCAATAACATTTCACTCCCCCCCACTTGGGGGGCGGGGCGTATCTTCCGTCCCTCTCGCCAGCTTTGGGAGCTTACGCGCTAAGTTCGCGACACGTTATTAAATAAACTAATAATTATGTGAAAGTTCGCGTAATTATTACATAGGTTACGGTTAATTTAACTACGAGAAGGCTTATCATAATTTTGAGTTTTGTTTAACAATATTTTCTACTAATATTATAAATGCAAAAGAATCTTTGTAGTTTCCTATACTTGATATTTTTTTACACAAAAGCTACTAAACGGACTTGGATTTAGTTTAACACGGCCTACAGTCAGCATTATTTAACATTTATTTTTCATTAAAATATTAATGATCCTCGTCAGACTTTCTTTTTTACGCCGATAAAACCGCGGGCCACAGCTTGTGTAGAAATACTATGATAACGTAGTAGGTATCCACCTGTCTTAATGTTATCAGTCTTCATCATCATCATCTTTGTTTGTCCACTGCGGACCTGAACGTTAAATGACCGCTACGGTTATCACCTAATCGCATTCAACTCGTATCTAATATATTAAGTAAGTACCTAGGTACTAAAATAGATATACTTACCTAAGTGCTTACACCTTTTTATTAAGTACCTACCTACATCAATAATTCTTTCTTTTGATGACTTTTTTTTGAAAATGATTCTTCTGTATTAATTAGCTAGGATTTTTTTACAAATTTATTGACGGACTTGTTGGTGTCTGTGACTTCGTTCGCGTAGCGTAGTAATATTACCTATAATTAAAGTGATTTGTTATTGTTTCAAAATCAAAATATTTTTATTCAAAATAGAATTTAAAAAATTGCTTTTTGAACGTAAAAATTACATCTACCACCGGTTCAACCCTAGCCCTGACCGGAGAAGAACCGGCGAAACAAACTCGGTTTTTGCAGTTAGTTTGCTTGCAGTGCGCCGGAATACCGATTTCCCGTAGGAATGAGCGAATTTACCGCAGTAAAAGTGTTTTTGATGTTGACCAGGCTTAGTACCTATATACCTACCTATAGGTACATTGCAAGAGTTTCATTCGAGTCCGACTAGTAGTTTCGGAGATTAGCCCGGACAAACTGACAAACAGATAGACAAAAAAACATTGAAAAGTTTTCTTATACTATTTTATCATCGCCCTCAATTATATATTATACAATGTATATTTAATGTACATTACATTAAATGTACAAAAATGTAATATTATTCAATGTACAGACACACGGATTTTACTGTTTTATTATAGGTATGTATAGATAGATGAAAGATAGGTGCAGATTTTCTGCCTAGATTATGTGCACTTATCTTCCGATTGAAGAGGCTCTAAACTAGAACAAAGCCTTTCCTAACTTTCATTCAATTTCCAATATTATTTAGGTAAGTACCTACATGTTTTCCTAATCCCTTTTTTATAAATAAATAAACACATTTCACTCGGAACGCAACCAAAATATTGTTAATATTTTTGCATAATAAAAACGAAAACAATAATCTCTCACCGCACCGGCGTTATATTACTTTTCCGTTTCCGAGTAAACGAACAAAGACGCACAAATATTTACGCGGCGGCAATAAAAGAGAAAATACACGAACATTGTAACCGCTGAGGGCATCCAATAATTAAGCAAAAGCCAGTGCGGGCATAAAAAAAAACAAACGTCATTGTCACATTTTGGCGGCAATGAGGTGTCACGCTGCGCGACTAAATGTCACAGCACATTTGTATTATGCACACACAATTGACAGTCACAATTTGCTACTGGATCTCTGATAGATGGCCGTCTACGGGACCGGCATCACAAAGAACACCTACGGTCTTGTTGACTGTTGCTTTTTTTAACGCAACATGACATGACATCAAAGTAGCCGCAGATCATGTAGGCATGTTGATGTTATAGATTTCAAGATCATTCAATTAAAAAGTTATACATTAATTTGCCGTTTTTATTTCATTCGGTATAGCCTGAATAGATACCAATATACCTAAACAAAGAGACTAGAATAACTAGAAACGGAAACCTTCTTTACCTATGTACCTAACGCCTTTTGCTTTAGTACGCTTTTATCAATTTTAGATAAGTAGGTTGGTACCTATATTAGAACTTTCGAGGTATTTTCTGAATCCTTGACGACATTTTCATAACTTGAAGCTGTTACCTCATTTGAAATGTCGCACACCAAACAAATGTATACGTAATAAATAGATAAAGCCTGCACGAAAATGTAAACAAATTTGAAAAAAACTTTCCAAACCAATTATCGGCGTCTCAAAGTTAAAATCGAAAATGACAAACCGAAAGACGAACAAACTGGTCGTATAGCAATAAAACAATAAATGCGGACACGTTGGTGACCAGATCGTAAAACTTTTCAAAGTACAGTAATGTAACCTTAGTTTTTAGACCCTATTCAACGTGTTCAAAGCCTAAGGTTCCAACACTGATTGCCTTTCTTGTACAGATCATTGTAAAATGCCGACAATGTCATTAGTGATCGTAAAATTTGATGATCACATTCATGTTTATTTTAAGTTAATTATTTAACATAAGGAACTGGGCACCTATATAAATATAATGTTCTACCTAATACTGTAAAAATGTTTTTACATCAAGTGTCAATACAGATTACAGAGCTAGCATATTTTACATATAAGAATTTAACATTAAGAACTATGAGTACCTATTATAAATACGATACCTTTGAATAACCTAATAATATGTTATTTCGTAATTTAGTAACATGACAAGAGTTGAGGAACCATTACAATTTCATACACTACAGTAGGCACCTTAAATATTACCTATTTTAATAATAATCTTGGTAAAGACAGATGATACTGTTTAATACCATGAAGAACGTCATAAGGTTCTTAAGCTTTAAGGGGTAGCCTTGGTCGTATGGCGCCAGGAGGGTAGATTTTTTCATACCCGTGGTCCAATATTCATATCAAAGTAGATATGAAAATTAATATGAATAAAAGCTTGTAATTAATACACAATATTGTTAATTAAGGCTTCTACGCTGAGATTACAAGACCCCTGCCAGAGCCCTGTATGTTGTTATCACTTGCCAACTCTAAAACTCCCTAGAAGCCCCCTTATCGAATCAAGAGGATATAATGCACTTAGTGACGTTTCTGTTATCAACAGCGTCTAGGGTCCTGAAAGTCACCACTGCAATCGCGGGCCGTAAAAGGCTCTTAAGAACATTTCTGTACCCATAAAGGAGCCCACTTCTCAATTCCAAAGACTCCAAGCCCCAGACCGCACCAGGTTATTCGACGTGCTGACCACTAGTAGGTACCATAAGGGTCATCTTTAGCCTGATTTATTTTTACTAGGAATATCGAAATTATAAACTTCATCGGATTATTGTTAAAAGCAGTACCTATCAACATATCCGAGTCATCTAAATTAAAAAAAAAATAGGATACAAGAATGTAACTGTAATATGTAAAAGTTCCCGTCGGCAAAGTTTTGACTGTAATAATTATTCAGTGTTTCATCAGAACTTACCGTGCCTGTCATCTGCGCCGTCGCTGTCTATTTCACTCCTCACGCTCCCCGGGCTGGAGCGCTTCATGTCATCAGCCCCTTGACTCTCCTGGTAGCCGTTCAGCACCCTCTTCTCATACGACATGAAATACGGAAAGTTCGGCACCCGATTCTGTTGGAAGTAGTAATCCATCTTCCCGTCTCTCTTCACGTCCTCGTCCTCCGAGTGGTCGTTGAAGTCGGTCATCGTATTCTCGATATCGATTTCGGGCGACCGCCTCTCGATGCCCACAATCGATTCTATCGAGAAGTTCTTGGGCGGTATTTTGGTCTGCATCTTGCTCATTTCTTTTTCCATTTGTATTTCGAACACACACTCACTGGCCACTGACACAATATTTGTAATTCGAACGTCCGTATCTGACAGGTCTCTGACGAGTTTTGGTGAGTCTGCACTGATTGTGAATAACCACGCCTCTCCGTGGGGGTGTTTACAACCCACGCGATACACTTCAAATTCAACTTTATCTCTATACTCATAAAGCTCAAATTTCCAAACTTTGACGCGAAGACAAATAAATTAAGAACGAAGCGATGTATTTTTATCCTTATCGTAAGTGTGTAAAGTATATTTTTAAACGTAGCGTAATAAAGACATTATTGAGCGTAATCTGTGCGGTTTGGCATTAAAAAAAGGTTCAGGCTGTATTGTTAAATATTCTTTGCCGTCACTATAAAAAAGTGTGTAAAATTACAAATTGAAAAAGGCGCTAATATACATATTTATGTGTATTTAAATAACTTCCGTTCATTATTTATCTTACATAAATAAAGCTTTATATTTAGTGGTTAAACATAGTTATTAATTGTTATATAGTCAGTAATTATAATATATATATGTCACCGTAAGATTGTAAAAACCGTAAGATTACAAAATAACTCGGAAAATTGTAAACTGTAAATTTTACAGTTTGCTCCGGGAACATTATAAACTAACGAAAAATAATGTGTTAAATTGTAAATGATTTGTACAGTTCACAATTTTTCGATAGTTTACAATCTTCCGAGTTATTTTGTAATTTTACGGTTTTTACAATCTTACGGTGACATATATATTATAAGATATGTTTTAATAATTCAACTGTAAAGGATAGTTAGGTCTTTGTTGTCACCAGTAGCCAGTAGGTATCTAGGTAGATACCCACTTTAGATAGGACCTAGGTAGGTTGTTATATTTTTTTATTTATCTATAACGGCGCAAACGAGCAGTCCGACACACATAGACATCCACATTACTATGTGGAAGTGTTGACTTTCCCTTCCTATTCCCCCCATTAGGACACCGCAAACACAAACAACAGGAAATACAACAAAATACCTACCTACCTGACGCTGAAGCGGTAGGGAGGTAGAAATATCGTGTGCCTACCTAGCGAGGCAAAGAATTACGCTAGCTGGATGAGGCGGCGCAGATCGCCTGCCATGCAGCATGGCACTACCATTTACTAAATAGCCACGTGCTCTTATATTACATACAATTTAACGATTAGGTACATCTATGTGATTAGATAGCATTTCGTGCGGTGTGTGCGTGCGGCAACGCATCTGTACCTGTAACCTCTGTGCGGATGTCTATGGGCGGCGGTAGTCATGTAAATGGCTCCGACTGCTCGTTTGCCCCCTATACCATAAAAAAAAATAGGTATGATCAAATTACACATACAAACAGAGTTCAAATTGGCATAATTGTACCTACCTACTTATGGATAACGAGCTTTTCCCCACGGCTTTGCTCGCTTTGGGCCCTTCAGATCCTTCAATAAATATCAATGAACATAACATTCGAATAGAACTGCAATAGAATTCCAAAGAAAGAAAGAAAGGAAAACATTTATTTACTAAGAGCCAAAAAAATGTAAAATTACAGATTTATTTACAATTCTAATATCTGCCACAATTTTTTTTTGAGACGTCTAAAATATTTGTTTTTAATAAAAAGTACCTATCATGTTATTTCTCACTCCTTCACTTCTCACCTCTAGGAATATGTACAGAAAGTTTCATGATGATCGGTGGAGTGGTTTGTGCCGTTCGTTTGATTAAAGGCATCCGCAGACAAGGGACTTTTCTCCGCTTTTTCCGACTTTTGTCCGCTAAAATAGAACTGTATCGAGTAACGCACACGAGGGATTAAAGGTACGCGGTACTTTGCATACATTTTTGTTCGTAAATAAATGATTAAAAACATTAAAAAACCATCAGCACAAACAACAAGAACAACACAAAACGCTACTAACTATACGCACTCTTGACTTGGAGAGTTAGCTGGCGAGAGGGTTACAAAAATGTGTGCTCGGGAAAGGCCAAAGGAAGTTGTCATATTCAAAGTTCAAATTCGATTTAAATGTAACTTTTTTGTATTTAAAAAATAAATATCTTGACATGTACCTAACTACGGTAATGAATTTGTGTATTAAATCAATAATTAATTACTTCAGTTGTGTGGTCTAAAACACACACTTTTTAAGGAAAACACTCCGAAATTCGACCAAGTGACAGTCATAAGTCACCCCAACATATAAATAACTTGCTGTGCCCCGCGGTTTCAACCGCGAAATCCATATAAACTTCAACACCCTATTTCACCCCCTTAGCGGTTGAATTTCTAAAAACCTTTTCTTAGCAGATGCCTACGTCGTAACATCAACCTGGATGCCAAATTTCAGCCCGATCCGTCCAGTGGTTTGGGCTGTGCGTTGATAGATGGCTATGTCACGTTAGAGTTTATGTATATAGATAATGACACGGCTATCTCTTATCAGTTTGTTTGGGTGTAGGCACACGCGTAGATATCGCTTATAAGTAATTGCAAAAAATCACAATCACATTAATATCTCGCAAGTGCGTCGTATAAATTAAGTAGTTAGCTGTTAGGTTTAACTTTATAGAAAGAGGTAGTACCGAGCTGCGTGCATATGCATGTAGCCGAATTTTTCGCGTTTCGTGCAGTAAGTAGCTGGTGCACATGGGCGGAGGCGAAAGGAGGGCAACGCGTCTATATAACCTCTATGCGGATGTCTATGGGCGTCGGTCATGAAAATGGCTCCTATTGATCGTTTGCCCCCTTTTACTATAAAAAAGTGCTCTCCGAGGCGCGAGCCGTAACTTCCTGACTCTGGACTGTTTTGTCCGTACAATTTAGTCACGAAAATTGTGATCCAGTAACTGAAATTCCAACTTAGCTGAATTTTGGTAGAGACCACAGGGTAGGGTATACAATCAAAATTAAAGTACTAAAAGTCTACATCTATCCCATGTGAGTTTCAAAAGATATTAGGTTTTTGGGGATTTTTGGATTTTTTATAAAAAAATTAGACAGTATTGTAGATCATAAAATTATATCTACAAACGGTTTTATATATTTTTTACTTGGAAATTCGAAGAACGATTCGAAGTTTTCTTTTATAGCCCTGGAGGCAAACGAGCATTCCGGTAAATATGTAAGTATGTGCATATACAACGGAACCTAATCCGATATAGCAGGTAGATACCTATAATGTACCTATATATTATAAATATACTTTACGATACATATAAATATACTTATTTTTTTCTCATTGATATCCTCACAGTTGAAACAGCAACAGAACAATTCAATGCAACTTGTTGTCTGTGGAGATGTTGATTTTTTTTTTATTTTATTTAAAAGGTTTACCAACAACTGATTACACAAATTACATTTACATGTTACATTATTAGTATTGCATATATGAAGTGCATCAATCACTTACAGATAAACACCACATGATTAATTATACGACTACAACAACAAAATATTAAACAAAAAAAATATTAAGTATGCTAATATTAAACAAAGATATCTATGTATGTTTTGATTTTTTGTTAACATTGTAATACGCACCAATCACTAGACAACATTTTTTCATGTGTGATTGCTTCTGTGTGATTGTATGTGTGGGTGTGTGTGTGTGTGTGTTTATGTGTATGTGTGTGTGTGTGTGTGTGTGTGTGCATGTGTGTTTATATGTTTGTGTGTGTGTGTTTTAGTGTTTATACATGCAGATATATTTGTTTAGGTTATTGACGTAGGTCAGGTAGGAGCCTTAATAACATATTCTTTATTTTGTACGGTGATTCAAAGTGTATGTCGATTAGGTCACCACATTCATTCACTGCCTTACACATTCTGGCACATGGAGAGTTTGCACCCAAAACAGTTCTTCTCAATGGAGGGCATAGGGGAGTGATTGGTTTGCGTGGAGTTCGGTTTGGGGCACGGAAGTTAAATAGGGCTAACGTTTGGGGACTATCAATATTGTTTTGTATGACTTTACATGCAAACATTATGTCCATCAAACGTCTGCGGGATTCGAGAGTGTTCACCGAGAAATATGTTAGTCTACTCCTGTAAGAAGCCATTCTTTTTGCCATACCCATTGAAAAAGCGAGATGATAGAGAAAACGTTTTTGAATGCGATCTATACGTAAGCAGTGGGTAGCGTAGTGTGGTCTCCATACGACACTGTTATATTCGAGTATACTACGTACCAAGCTGTAATACAGTAGTAGCTTAGTTTTACTTTGTCGAAAGATTTTACAATTTCTAAGTACAAAGCCTAGCATTCTAGATGCCCTGCTAATAATATTCTCTAAATGGGGTATAAAAGTTAATTTGTTATCATAGATGATTCCAAGATCACGGATAGAATTCACTTCATTTACTTTATCTCCTTTTATGTAGTATTCTGAATGTATACAGTTAGTCTTTCTTGTGTATTTCACGTGATAACATTTTTTAATGTTTAAGTACATTCTATTATCTTCACACCATTCCACCAGTCTATTAAGGTCCCCTTGTAGATTCAGAAAAGTTGATTATTAATACACTTCATGGACTCTAAACTACAAAACTATTTACTTCTTGAAACTTGGAAAGGTTCAAAAGCGGACAGAAATGTATTCACCAAAAATGTTATCAGCTTATCTTAGATCGCTAAATCATAATACGATTATTATCTACTATTACTGTATACAAATTGCAATAACTGGCTGCTACCGTATGAAACAGAATTTCGTGTAGGCAGGTATAGGTACCTAAATGCTTGTGTTGGTTTTGGGTTTCACATGTCCATGTCTCCTTTTTGCGACAATACATTTTAACCAGTTGCGCCCCGCGGGTTTACCCGCGTAGATTTCGACCTCGTGAAAAATCATCCCAAAGCATCCCAAATGAACATTTTTTCGAGATAATAACTATCCAAGTTACTGTCTATGTGTGTGTCAAATTTCATGAAAATCGGTTCTGCAGTTTTAGCGTGAAGAAGTAACAAACAAACATACATACTTTCGCATTTATAATATTAAACATCCTATATGTATAATGATGATCACTTTACATCAGGTGACCCAACTGCTCGTTTGCCTCCTAGTCTACAAATAATAATAATAATAATATTTATTATTAGCTATTAGTTAAATTTCTTTATTAATTAAATTTAGGCCTCTCTTGACCAATCGTCGGTCCTGCGCCTGATCTCTCACCGGTCGTGTCGGACTGCCGTCCCATCGGAATATGAGAATGAGGGAATAGAGAGTGCACTAGTACCAATCTGCGCGCACACTTGTGCACTATAATAGGCCCCACCCAAGTTTAGTATCTAGAGAAGAAAGCCGCCGTAGCCGACATGGACCTAGGACGACATTATTATTTGATTTTTATCGTCACAAGAAAGAGACATGGAGTAAGAACATATTCTAGATTTTTTTAAAAAATAGGGATATAAGGTAAAGAAAATAGGGCTCATTATTTCTTAAAACTCTGACTTTTCAACTTTTTTCCCAATGAATTTACCATGCATAGAAAATTTTATTTGGGCTTAACTTAAATGCTTATTTTTAATTTTGTAATATCTACCTATAGGTAAAAGCTTTTAGCATTTTATTTGGTCTCGCCGTATGAAATGCTGCCGTTTAACCTATTTTGCAGATATTAGGTACGTATTGTAATATCTGCAAAATAGGTGACAGAGAAGTTGCGAGAGAGTGCAATATCTACTGTTCAGTCCCGCAGAAGAGTACGTCGGAGGGCGAGCAGTGCTCGCAGGCCTCCAGAAGCGCCGGCCCGGGGGCTGACTTGTAGAGAGATCTGTAGGATGGACCATCCACCGTGATCTTACAGTTCGGCTCGTTTTAATTTTATTTCCAAAATATACATTATTTTGTATCTACATATTGTTCTAGCACCTTCTAACCTTTATAGAGCTCCGTACTAAGAGGGTCAAAACGGGACCCGTTACTGAGGTCCGCTAGCAGCTTCCAGACTGTTGTCTCAGGAACCGTTGTAGCTGGACAGTTCCAATTAAGCGACCCAAGCCAAGCCTATCCGGCCCTGTTTTCACTATCCGGCCGGATACCGATATTGAATTTAAAAAAAAAATGCCATTATGTTACAAAAGGCAAATCATGAAATCATACCGTTTAGGTATTTAGGTATATAATCGGACGTCGAAAATGTTTGTTTCATCAATTAGTTTAGTAATTAAAATTAACAAGTGGCATATCGGTATTTGTTGGTAAGAGACGATTCCGCTTGGCTTCGTACACCAGATCAGCTTCTTTCGCTGTAAACGCTACTGGCAGGTGCTGAAAGATCGCATCACGTCACGGCCGAATATGTGGCGCGCCGGCCTTGTAGCTCGCCGAATATTCGGTATCCGGTATCCGGCCAAACCACTATGCGTTTCATCTCTACAAATGATGTATTTCCGTAGATACTAAAACAGTAAAACACTAAAAATGGGTAAATTATAATTGTCACAGCGAAAAAATCATGACAAACTTATTATGTATAGTTCATTTTATATCTAAAATATACATTTTAGGCAGGCGTCCGCAAATATAAGTTAATTAATTTAATTGTCACCGCACACTTATCAACTCGGAAAGAGATCGGCACCGTATCGCCTTCGCTTTTCGCGGTGAGGCAATTTGGTTACGGTGCCCATTAGTGTACGTTGTAGTATGGAGTTTCATACAAATAATACGGGCTCGAGGAGATACGGTTACGATCCCATTCCGAGTCGATAAGTGTGCGGTGACTAGGTATAAGTTGTGATTCTCGTACCTCTCGATACAGAATCGCTGTGCGAGTCTGGCTCGCTGTTGGACAGTTTGTATTTCTTCACTCGAGCGTTACTAGGGTCCTATGGTATGGTGACCCCATGGCACATGGCCCAACACCCATTGAAAATTCCAAAAGTACCAAGTTTTATGTGGACCTGGATCCCTAATGACCTATACCACATATACCTAAATGACCAGAGCACTTCGGTTAGACAGAACAATGAACTGACTCCAATTCCACAGAAACGAGGGCGGTGCTGCGCTACAAAATAAGCTTTCCAACGTCGGGAGACTGCAAAAGAATCCAATGACCGTCCTGATCAGTACCATCAGCAGCACCTTCTCTTTTATCCTACTCCAATAAGGAAGACCGTGTAACAAATAACAATTCTATTCCCGTACCGTGCGCAAAAGCGGTTCCTCTTCTTTCTTCTATTCCAATAGGAAAAGTTCTAGTAACATCAAGCTCCCGTACAGTATTGGAATGCTTAGCGTTATGATAACGTAGGAATATAAATAAATTTTTATATTATAAGAACTATTTGGACGAAAGAACAGTAAAACCTACACGAAAGACATGTTTTTTTGATAGAAAAAACATAGCTAACATAACGCCATCCCAATTCATCTGGAGCAGAGGTGTTACAGTACGCAGAATCACCTCCTGCTCTTTTGTGTCCTATTCGAAAAAACAGAGGCACTAAGAGCTGGCTCCAGTATAGTAATACGATTTAAAATTATTTGTACTTATATGCGAAGATCTAACTAATTAATTAAGTCATTTATAACATGCTCACCTGTAGAAGTATTTTCTGACGTGTACCGTAAGGTTCTGTAATACTTTAAATTGTTTAGGTGATTTGTTAAATGTTTCAGGTGCAGTACAAAAAAACTTCTTCGCATAGTTTCGGTTTTGTGTGTATGTCTACAAAAAGAACATGTTTCATATTTATCTAGATTTTGTTTTACATAAATGGAACATTAAAGTTATAGTAAATAAAATCATAAAGTGCGCGTGGCACAAAAAAACTATAGTTTTATTTTATAAAATATAATTTATATTAAAACACATACTATCCAAAATATCTAAATACGGTTATCAGCCATCTGCTGGCGAAAAAAAGATCGTTGCTAAATCTACTTTGACGTAGAGCGTAGCTAAAATATTAGCGCCATCTATTGAACAGTAGCGTAACTAACTTAAAGTTAAGTAGGCTACTATTTATTATGTTTCGAGCACAATGTAATAGATGCCGCTATTTATTAAATTGTATAATATATTTTCTGTATTATTTAGTATTAATCGTGTAATAAAATAATAATGAAATATAATTAATTTCATCTATATACTCTTTCTATGTACCAATACATATTTTCTTAATAGTTATTTTGAAATTTCAGTATTACTTTTTATAAAATGATAGTTTCTTCCCGCAACTTTGCCCGCGTGGATTTCGGACTTCAAATAATTGTAGCTGTAGATCTTATGTATAATAACCCCATTATTATACACAAGGTCTACAGCTACAAGTACCTAATTATAAAATTGTATGGTTCTATCTTTTATAGTTTAGGCAGCGTACGCAAAATAAGTAACTTTTCTGGTTGATTTTTTACACCTTGTGTACGAAAAACCCAAATATCTTACGGAACCCAATTTTTTTTTCTAAAATAAAGTGAAAGAATTTTTAACATCGGTCAAGTAGTTTTTGCTTTGATTATATACACGGTTTTTGAGCCTATTCATTACAAACAAACAAACATACAAAGTTTTCTTCTTTATAATATTAGTGTACATTAAATAACTCCTTTTTATTTGCCTTTTTTATGTTAGGTAGGTAATAAGTAGTTTGTACAATGTAGGGGAGAACAGGGCAATGGGCGCCTACTAAGGGAAAGTTTTAATAAAAATCACGTTAGTCAAAATTCTTACAATTTTTAATAATAAACTCTTACCTCTTTTATAAGAGAATAATTAAGTAACAGTCATGCTCAACTACAGACTACATGTCTGTGAGGTATAATCACAGTTTACAAAAAAAAGTCAGTCGCTCCTATTACCCGACAAATGCAAATGATGATTAGGTGTTGAACTGTTTCCCAATGATTTTGGAGACTGGCATGAAGGTTTTAATATTAATAGTGTTGGCATTTTCTTAATGGTACCCATAGAATGTTGTAATTTGTTTATTATCCTTTTATTGTAGAAGCCTGTAAATACATCTGTACAGGTTTCATCGAAATCTTCTGCGGACTCCTAAGTATTGATTTTTTTCCACAAACCTAACTTTTTTCATTTTAAAAAGTAGAAACCTGTTGGGGTGAGCTGGCGGTGTGCATGGAGGGTGAAGCAGTGCTTCTAGTTTTTTTTATAATTTTTTAATAATATTTTTAATAGTAAATAATTTAATAATAAATTTTTTAATTCATAAGGAAGCAAACGAGCAGTCGCAGCCATTTTCATGACTACCGACGCCCATAGACATCCACATAGAGGCTATACAGAGGCGTTACCCTATTGCTCCTCCCCCTCCGTGGGCCACCGACTATGTACACACCGCACGAAACGCGACAGCGCAGCTGTCACTTTACGCCGGACCCGTGTAAGCGAGAGGTACGCCGATCGCGTGTAAGCGAGAAGTCCGCCGGTCGTGCCGGCCCAATTCAGCTGCATGTAAACATGCAGTGTGGCACTGCCTCGATTGAACTACTACACACATCTAAGCTGCTTTTTTGGTGTGTAAGTAGCCGGTGACCCATAGAGGTGGGAGGAGAAAGGAGGGCAGCGCATCTGTATAGCTTCTATGCGGATGTTTGTGGGCGTCGGTAGTCAAGAAAATGGCTGCGACTGCTAGTTTGCACTCTTATATCGTAAAAAAAAAAAAAAAAAAAGTCTGGTCTATCCCCCCAAGTCTGTCCGGTATAGGCAGCCCTGTTCGGCATAGCCTCGGGGCTCATAGAGACACGCAAGCCTTCCTCGTCCCCACCACCACGACAAGGTGGCAGCATCTTCGGGGGGTTCGCAATTGGGTGTTTTCAAGTGAAAACTTCGGCGTAAGACAGAAAAGTTATGATTTCGCGTCAGCAAAATGACTAACTCTAATTTCCAATGCTACATAATACAGACGTTTAAAGGCTATACATATGCGCTGCCCACCTTTGTCCTCCCACCTCTAGGGGCCACCGGCTACTTATACACCGCACGAAACGCTACAGCACAGCTGTCACTTTACGCCTGTCTCGTGTAAGCGCGAGGTACCTTCCCTTCGTGCCGGCTCAATTCGACTGCATGCAAGCATGCGTGCTTACATGCAGTCGAATTGTGTGGCGGAGGACGAAGGAGGAGGAATCAAGATTATTGTGCGGATGTTTCACCATGTGGCAATTGAATTTGTGTTTCAGCAGGCTCTTAGCTTTTCCACATTATTTTAATAACTCGGACACGATGTTACGAACCGTCATACGGACTGCGACTGCGTCAACTGTCAGTTAAAACGGCTATTATGTAAGTATTACAATAAAATATACAAGGTGGATACAACCGAGAGGCATTAAATTAAACTACATATTTAGAGTATAATTTCCAGGCTACACAACAAATATCAGATCAATCGGAGCAATAGTTTAGCCACAGGAATTTTCTAAAGTTTTTTCTCACTTCGTACACTCTGTACCATCAGCTGTTCGACCGCGCGGCCGCCTATAGTCCGTCGGGGTCATTCACCCCGTTCGAGGCTTAGCGACCTTACCTAGCGGCCGCGGCGGCGCGTACAAAGAGTGTTTACAAGTTTTCCTTATTTTTTCGCTATTTAACTTGTTTGAAAAAAGTATTTTCGTATACTTGTCGTAAACTTTTTTTTAATGGTCTCCGATTAACAGTAGGTACTTATAGTACATGTGGTTTAATTTAATGCCTTTGGTTTGTATCCACCTTGTATTATCTAAAAAATAATGATACAAACCTTGGCATATTACAAACATTGTTTTAATTATTTATTTTTTTTTACTACATGGGGACAAACGACTGTCTGAGGCCGTTAGTTGACTACTGAAACACGCGGATGTTGCTATGACATCCACAGGTTAATGATGATGCAAATGCGTTGTCCTTATTCACCCCCCTCCCCAAAAAAGATAATTGAACTAGGGGGCTCGTGCTTTTGCGCTGCTTATAAAAAGAGAAAATAAAATTGTAGGGAGAGCAGACTCTCTTTACGCACCGAACACAGAGCGATTTTGGAACCTCATCCCATTGCACCGTTCTGAAATTGATGGGGTTGTTCATTGGGCAACTCCTTACTGAAGTAGGCGTCAGTCACCTGTCGAGGTGCTCGAAGATTAGTAGTTGCGAGACATTCCACTAATGTGATGTTTCTAGTAAGTATTCGGCTATCACACGTACCGGTGTCACCACTTGCCCAGGTCTGGTGATGCCACGTAAACACGTTTTCATTAAATCATTAAATTAAATAAAGAGTTCACTTGTGTCTCCCTAAACACTTGAGCACTATAAATTATATGTATTGCGTAGTTGGCTAGTCTCATTAGTCATTAGGTATGTCCGCCATAGCCGAAACTGGGCTGGAGGACATTATAATTTAAAAAAAGTTTTTATGTAGCACTCCGCCGCAGCAGGTGTGAAGCTCGCGTGACGTACACGCCGCTAGCTCATGCTGATCAGGATGCTACCGCCGCACCTCTCTAATGTAACCGCAGCGCCGCAGCAGGTGTGAAGCTCGCGTGGCGTACACGCCGCTAGCTCGTGCTCATCAGGATGCTACCGCCGCACCTCTCTAATGTAACCGCAGCGCCGCAGCAGGTGTGAAGCTCGCGTGACGTACACGCCGCTAGCTCGTGCTCATCAGGATGCTACCGCCGCACCGCACTAATGTAACCGCAGCGCCGCAGCAGGTGTGAAGCTCGCGTGACGTACACGCCGCTAGCTCGTGCTGATCAGGATGCTACCGCCGCACCGCTCTAATGTAACCGCAGCGCCGCAGCAGGTGTGAAGCTCGCGTGACGTACACGCCGCTAGCTCGTGCTGATCAGGATGCTACCCGCCGCACCGCTCTAATGATATTCTCATTGCGTCGCTAATACGTTTTTGATACAAACAAACATTCAGAACCAGATGTAAGTGGTTTTGTGTCACCGCACTCACATGTGTAATATATGCGAGTAGCAACAGCAGCACAGTACGTTGGTGCGTAGCCAAAATGCATATATGCAAAGCCACATTACGTAGATGTATAGCCGCAGTACATTAGGTGAAGGTTGCGATCATTGGACCGGCTCTTTCATTGGACCACCAAATTTTTTCAAAAACTATGCATGTCACAACGAGTTCAATACGTTGATAGGCAACCTTACAGCACCCCTTGCCCCCTCGCCAAACCTCAGGCTCAGTGCCCTCGCGACGTGTGGCAAGAGTGACGTATGCACTTGTGTCAGCGCTGATCGTGATATAAAAATTGAGCCATCAACAAACCCATGTAAAAAGTATTGTATTTATTCATGTTTGATGATTGTATTGTGTCCGAATAGCAAATTTATCTGTGCTTACAGAGACTATGATGTTTTTTACCTAACTTTTCACGTTTTTAATACCCGTTTTCATTATGTTGATATACCTAGTTGCCATCAATGGACCACATTGGTGACGCCATATTGGACCGGTCCAATCAAAGAAACTTAGCGAATTGCTTATTTTCATTTAGTATAATTCTGAAAATTTTTTTTCTCTGTGTGAATTTCATGTAGTTACAAATTTGTAAATTTATTTTTTTTACCTTTTATTTTTTTTTTACATAAAAATAAAAATTAAAATATATAATTGGAATTAATATTGTACAGTATTGAAAATGTAATATCAAAGGTAATAAATAGATTTTCGTATTATCCATTTTTATATTGCACGTAGGTATAAGGTATCTAGTACCTTATACCTACGTACCTTTTTGTAATAATTGGATTATATTTATATATTCCAGAATGTCGACAGAGAAAAAGATAAGGAAATTATATTCTTGGAATGAAGCTGGTATGAAACTTGTTGCTGAATTTTTAAGAAAAAAGCTATTGGATAACATGAAGCGCGTCGAGTCTAAGGCGTTCCAAAAGCCTCATTAAAAAGAAGATTGGACGGTAAAAACTAAAACGCTACGAAAGAAGTTCAGATAATAGGATCAGAAGGAGATTAGAAGAAAGGGAATTAAGGGATCACATTGTTGAAATGAAGAATTCTTTGTTTGGTATCCTACTCCCAAAGATGTCAAGAGAAGCCTTCCAATTTGATGAAAAAAATATTTGATTAATTATTATAAAAACTTTTCAATAAAAAAGTAATTTTTATTTTGTGTTTAATTTGAATCACCTTCATTGGACCGTTAAATACAAATGTTACTAAGTCCAATGATGGCAACTTAGTGGTCCATTCATGCAACCGTGGTCCAAAGAAAGCAACTTCTCATTGAAGAGTTGTTAATATTAGGTGCTTACCTATGAAATTAGCGTTTTATAAGGGAAAAAGTAAAACCAAAAAAAAAATCGAAATTTTATATTTAATCAATTAAAGTATGTACCATTATGATCTATACATTTTTGCCATTTTATAAGTAGTTCGCTGATTCCTTTACTAAAAAAATTTCGTGGGCGTGAATCAACAAATTCTTTGAAAGCGGTTTGGACTGCTTCGTCGGTGTTGAATTTTTTTCCTCGCAAGAAATTGTCCAAATTCTGAAAAAAGTGGTAATCTGTTGGGGCAAGGTCCGGGGAGTATGGTGGGTGTCGTAGACATTCCAACTGCAGCTCCTTTAACTTAGCAACCGTCTGTGTTGAAGTACGGGGTCTGGCGTTGTCCTGAAGCAGCAGTGGGCTTGTGCAATTGACCAATCTCGGTTGTTTAACGGCCAGCTTTTCCATCATAATTTCTAATTGTTGACAATACAGCTCTGCAGTAATCGTCTGACCAGATCTTAGGAATCTGTAGTGTATGACACCAGCACTAGACCACCAACCACTCACCAGTACCTTTTTTTGAGTCAACTTTCGCTTCGGACAGGATTTGGCCGGTTCACCTGGGGTCAGCCATTGTGATGAGCGTTTCCGATTATCGTACAAGATCCATTTTTCATCACAAGTAACAATACGATTCAAAATGCCTTCATTATTGTGACGGTGGAGTAGTGTAACGCAACAATCAACGCGCGTTTGTTTGTGTACTTCACTCAATTCGTGCTGTACCCATTTCTCGAGCTTTTTAACTTTTCCAAGTTGTTTTAAGTGAACGAAAACTGTCTTATCACTTACACCGAAGCCTGCTGTTAGCTCTGAAGTGGTTTGTGATGGATCCGCTTCCACGATCACCTTCAACTCTTCATTGTCAACAAGGGTCTCCAGCTGGCCACGGGGTTGGTTCTGTAGGTTAAAATTTCCAGAACGAAAACGTTGGAACCAAAAACGTACAGTGCTTTCTTTTACAGTAGCTTGGCCAAACACATCATTAATCCTTCGAGCTGTTTCTGCAGCGTTAGTGCCGCGATTAAACTCGTATTCGTAAATATAGCGATATTTCAAGTTTTCCATTTTGTCAATAAAACGAAAGCAAAGACAAATTTAATGGCGAAAAAACAAATGAATTACGAAATTCAAAACAAGAATAGACGAACATACATTCAAAATAAATTTGAATTTGGAATTCCAAACCAAATCCTAAAAATTTGAAGTCAAAGTGGCCAGTTCATCAAAACGCTAATTTCATAGGTAAGGACCTATTATATCTGTAAAACCTCTCAACTTTCATGGCCAATAATTAAATATCATTAATTTACACAAAAAGCAATTAATTCCAGCAATTGGTTTTCATTTGTTGGTCATATGTCATGAAATAGGATGTCCTAAAGTTAAGTGGTCCAATCATAGCAACCTTCCCCTAATGCGTAGCCAATAATACATTTATGCAAAGCCACATTATCTAAGTAGATGTACCTATAGACGCAGTACATTCATGCGTAGCCGAAATACATATATGCAAAACCACATTATTTAGATGTATAGCCGCAGTACATTCATGCGTAGCCGAAATACATATAGGTATGCAAAGCCACATTAAACAGATGTATAACCGTGCGTAGCCGAAATATGTACACATATTCAAAGCCACATTATCTAGATGTATAGCCGCAGTAGGTACATAAATGCATAGTCACAGTACATACTCGTATATGTATTCATCTACTGTGGCATTACTGTTACTTTATGATGAAGCTGCGTACCTCTTGCTCACTCCTAAAACGAAATCTGTTTTTACTTGTCATTGCCTATTAAGTTCCTTATTAACTAATGGGGACTTTACTGGGAACCTACGAAATCGTCCCTTTATCTCTATAGGCCTGTGTGTACTTCAGAAGGTCAATAAATAAGATAATCCACAGTACACGCTAGGGTCAGACCCCGCGCCTTGACCTGAAAACTTCATTTTTATTGAAAACAGCCTTAAGATACGAATTCACTTGTCGCGAGCCTACATTTTTGAGACCTTAATACAAAAATCATATTAAATCTACTGCTTTAAGCGTGCTAGATTAATCTGGCACTATTGTTATATACTAGTTATGTTAAGTACATATTACAGGCGAGTTTGCTTAAAGGGCAGGTTAATGCCTTAACTTCACGTAATTCGGATTTCCGACTAGCCTATTGGTAGTATTTGGCGGAAAAGGGGTACTTCTATGTACGCTCTGATTTTGAATGGCTATAATATGTTGAAATTTCTTACATAAACTATTATATGAAAAGAAAATTGAAGCGAAGTCAGTAAAATATTCTTGTAAGTGGTCGTCCGATGCTGTATTGCAGCCGAGTTGAGCTGAGGAGGTACCTCTCGGTACATGATATCGCCCCGAAGTTACAGCTTTGCAGTCGCGTTGCTTGCGGTCATGAGTTTCCAGTGGAGGAAAGGCGAGAGCAGCATGTCTGTATAACAATTATGCGGATATATATGGGCGTTAGTCTTTGAAGGTTCCGAATGCTCGCCTGACCATTTACACTATATTAGCTGCGCCCCGCGGTTTCACCCGCGTAAGTTTCGATCCCGTGTGAATATCGGGATGAAAAATAGATGTTGGCCGATTCTTCCCAATTGATACACAAAATTTCATGAGAGCCGTATCGGAGGAGTTCGGTCACGCACACCGTGACACGACAATTTTATATATTAGATAGTTTTAATGTAACATAATAGGAATGACGTTCATTGCCAAGATGTTATATAATTTAAATATTTAATTAAAATATAAAAAGCCGACATTAAAAATTGTAATTACATGTATTTTAGTATATAAATGTACATAATATAATATATGTATGTACTTTTTTTTTTTTTTTTTTTTTATAGCATAGGAGGCAAA
>LUGF01014513.1:91230-107027 GCA_001625245.1 Calycopis cecrops
CCTGGAGGTCCAGGGAGGGATTCTCCGACACCAAGGGTGCCAGTACCCTCCTGGGGTAATCTAAAAATTGGCCGTGCTACCATGAAGTTGGGGGGAGGGGGGTTTGGGCTTACCGGACGTACTTGCTGCAAATTTGATAATATTATGTTAATATGACGTAGAAATATAGCTGAATAAATTTGTTTTATGTACATTTATTAAATAAAGTAATTTAGAAAACCAACATTAATACATTTATAAATTCTAACAGAATAAAAAGTTAATATTAAAATTTCCACTTCGTAAGCGACGGTTCGCCGTAAGCGCGTTAATAGCGGTTCGGTTGCCTGTACCGAGACGAGGCGATTACGTTACGTTTCCCATTAGTGTGCGTTGCAGTATGTTTTATACAAAGAATAAAGAATGGCACGAGGCGATACGTTTACGTTCCCTTTCCGACTTGATACGTGCGGTGACCGTTATTTCGCAACTGGTCCAAAACACTAAACCTCTTCCGAGCCATATGGTGGCAAGATTCACTGGTATTTAGAGTCCAGCCAGAATTAATACAAGCTTACAACGATGCAAAACCTTTCTTTTTATATTATAGTCTAGGGGGGAAAACGAACAATCCATTTTATGACAATCGGTGATCATTGACATATTCATGCATAGTGGTTATGCAGATGCATAGACCTCCTGCACCCCTCCCCCATTACCCAACGGCTACTAAAAAAGCGCGTAACATGTCCTCCTGGTCATGGCGGCCCAGTTCGTCTGCAATGTAGCAATAACACTCCTCTTAGTAAACTGACTTTCCTTATAATTATAGTTCTTTTTTAAATTAATTTCTACTTACCAATGGCAATAATAGAAAATAGCACCTTGCAACACTGTAATCGTAATTTATTTATTCATTGTCACACGATGGTAACACCGGGTTTCCGTAGTACAACAATCGGTTTTCCGTAAACAAAAAAAAACTTACTTTTATTACGAATAAAAGTAAGTTTTTTATAAATATGTGCATAAAATTCAACTTTCAAGAGCAAGAGTAAGAGGTTAGAAAGAGGTAGTGACACACTGCACGCATGCAGCCGAATTAGGCCGGCACGACCGGGGAGGTACCTCCCGCTTACACGAAACCGGCGTGAGGTGACAGCTGTGCTGTAGCATTTCGTGCGGTGTGTAAGTACCCGGTGGCCCATGGAGGGGGGAGGAGAAAGGAGGGCAGCGCATCTGTATAGCCACTATGCGGATATTTATGGTCGTCGGTAGTCATGAAAATGGCTCCGCCCCCCCTTTTACGGGTACAAAGATGATCTTAAGGCCCTTAAACCCTTCGGGTGCAGGGGCTACAGAATCCCTAACCCCCCAACAGAATCCGGCCCTGGTTTTGCGATATGTCCAGCCCTATATGACGACGCATGTTCGTATCCCACTTCTGACACCATTTTACGTACGATTGTAAGTGCTTTTACGTGAATAGACAATACAAAAATGCATGAATTAAGAAGATACGCCGTACGTCAGTAAAATTTGCCAACTGGCAAATGAGCTGATGGATGCAAGCAGCTTGTGGCCGTGAGCTGAGACCCTGGGGGAAGTCTCTGTCCAGAAGTGGGCTTTTGGCTGAAATGATGACGATGATCATGAAGAGAGCATGGCGATCATGCATTATGATCATGATCATCATCTATAATTAGCCGTCACAAAGAAACTACTTTGTACTCAGTACAAGCCTTGAATATGCAACGTTACGTATAATAAAAATCATAATTTATTTACTTTGAAAAACCGTACAAGGTAAAATATATATGTCACTACAGCCCAAAAGCGATCAAGCCGAGTATATAGTGGAGTACTACATTAGTTTTGCCTATCAAGGTACAAGATACATGCCTTATGCCACGTAAAATGCCCATTGAGGTGGAAGAAGGGCAACTCATCTGTGTAACCTCTGTGCGGATGTCTATGGGCGTCGGCAGTCATGAAAATAGCTTTGACTGCTCGTTTGCTCCCTAATACTATAGGGGGGAAAAAAATAAATCCGAAGTCTTCTTACTGGAATAACTATAAGGTCGCGTCCTAGAAGGCAGCGTTTAAAGCGGGCGCTGAGAACGGAGCTGGCGGCTAAAGGACCTTAAGATCATTGTTGTGCCTATAAAAGGGCCCCCATCTCCACTCCAAGGTCTCTAAATCCAGCGCCGGGTATATGTGAAACCGAGGGGCGCTATTAGTTATACATATTATATTTTCATCACGACGTACAAGAATGATATGCACAGCACTTTTAAAAATTTACGAGTTTCATTATAATTCAAGGTCGGGTGGTAATGTCCATCTTTAGCTCGCGGAATGTTTCGTTTACTAAAGTAATGTTGGATCGTACTGAATATCCATGTGGCGGTTGTTGTTGCACTGCGGCCGAATTGGACCGGCACGCGGGTGTGTGCTCACTGGCATTATCTCTCGTGTGAAACTGTCAAGTTACGGCTAAAATAGTTTTACTTTTCGTGTGGTTCACTTTCTCCAGTATAAAGGGAGAAATGGGCAGACCTTTTTTTATAAATAAGTTCTCTTTTGCAAAAAAAACGGGCGGTTTTGATTTTTTCTTTCCTGAAAACAATATGATACAAAAAAGGATTTAAGTCTTCTTAATATATTACTGGCCGGTCGTAAATGTGTCGTGATGCCAAAAATGTACATTCGAAATTCAAATTTTTGACTGATCTTATTTTAAAAAGAATATTACCAATTTTTTGTACAAATTCTGGCGGGAATCAACGAAAGTTGCTGTTGTCTTTGAATAAGTTTTAGGCTATTTTTATTGGTTTCGTTGAATTAGCTGCTTATAGAGACATTTAAAATTATTGTTTTTAATGCTTAGTGGTCTGGATGATGGCAGATACAATTGTAAGAGCCAGCAAAATTATTGCTTTAATTGAAGAGGGCTGTAGCCAATGTTATGTGGCTCAAAGGCTAAATGTAAGTCGTTCAACAGTCCAAAGAACCTGGCAGCGTTATCAAGAGACGGGTTCCATGAAAAGAAGGCCTGGATCTGGAAGAAAACCATCCACTGAACCAAGAGATGATCGTTTTCTGGTGAGTCAAGCTTTGAGAAATCGCAAATCTTCGTATTCGGACCTCAAGAACAACCTTGAAGACGTAAGAAATGTGCAAGTTAGTCTATGGACGGTCAGGAGGAGGCTTCTCGCTGCCAACTTACACAGTCGTCGCCCCGCCCGCGGTCCCAAATTACTCCGTGAGCACCGTGTTGCCAGACTTCACTTTGCTCAAAATTGTGTATCATGGACTCAAGAGGATTGGGATAGGGTATTCTTCTCTGATGAAGCCATGATATCACTTTATGGTGAAGATCGACGTCGGCGAGTGCTGCGAAGACCAGGGGAGCGTTATGCAGAGGTCTGCTTTGAAGAAATAACGCCTTACGGTGGAGGCTCTGTTATGTTTTGGGCCGGGATAACCTCTTTAGATCGTACAGAGTTAGTCTTCATCGAAAACGGCACATTAAATGCACACCGCTACGTGACGGAAATTCTTTCACCTCATGTACAACCCACATTAGCCGTTCTTGGCGAAAATTCGATTTTTATGGATGACAACGCTCGTGCCCACCGATCAGGCGTTGTAGGCGCTTACATGATGGAGGTCGGAATCCGTCGTTTGGATTGGCCAGCTCGAAGTCCCGATCTCAATCCTATTGAGCATGTTTGGGACCTTCTCAAGCGACAAATGAGATCAGTGCAGCCGGCTCCACAAACCATAACAGAGCTAAAGAATGCGGTCACGGCGGAGTGGGAACGTATTCCGCAGGAAACCATAAGGGATATACTGGCCAGCATGCCCACGCGAATGCAAGCTGTGATTTCAGCAAGAGGGGGTCACACACCTTATTAATATATTCAATGTTTTAAAGTAAAACTTATTTTTTACAATTAAAATTAGTTTTTCATTTTTTACTTACAGGGCAGGTGAACTACCCCTGTTTTGATTTTTTACATTTTTCTTACCAATCCAGTCAAAACGTTACGCTAGATTTCACAAAACGATTCCTTGGTGATTAATTTACGAAACCATAAAGGTATCACTACCTAAAATCACCAAATAACGTAACGGTCTTGTTTTCTTTACTAATCAACTGTAAATCACTGTTCTCTGTTCCCTTACAAACTCTCTCAGGGTGCCACAGAATATCGGTGTTGGAAATATACCACTGTATTTCCTGCCTATACCGAGTGGTATCCCCTTTCAGTGCAAATGTACGTTACCTTGATAAATTAAATATCTCACATAAAAGGAAAAACAGATTGTTATCTATCCTTTTCATTCATTGTTTTAATTTTGTTCATTGTTTTTCTTATTTTTTTTTTATATCCGTATTTTTAGTTACACCAGTACTATCTATGTTATCAAAAGTTTATGTATATGTCTGATTGCTACTGTATTTGATTGTGTAATGTACTTTGTTCTGAATAAAGTTTTATTCTATTCTATTCTATTCTATTCTAATAATAATCACTTAATTGATTATTTGCTTAGGTGCCCGTTTTTTTTGCAAAGGAGTGTAATTAATAAAGTTAAACCTTCGAAAGCCCTGAAGTTGGCAGCCCTAGTTTGTAAGCAGATGTAATTGATTTGATCATCATTTAAAATTCGTCGCTCGTATGGCTATAATTTAAGTTAATCTCAGTTCTGACCAATATGAAGGGCGCCATTTGTCTTACTCACGTACCACACATCCTAATACATGTTGACTCAGAACATGATAATAATAATGAATTTAACTATTATTAGTTATACAAGGTTGATAAAAGCGAGAGGCATTAAATAAACCACATATACTATAAGTGCCTACAGAAAGAAAGAAAGAATGTATTTATTCGCACAATCACACTAGTTATCAATTTTTCATAATATTTTAAATGGTTGCGAATTGGTCTCAAGCTCGGCATTTGCTGGCATTACTGTCAGCGCCTTTCTTCTGCTTGAGCCGTCTGATGACTACACGGCCGTACCAACATACTATACACAAAACATTTAACCATATTATACAACAAAATCAAACACATAATAAATAATTTAATACACAACACAATAAAATTTATATACATATATTCGATATAATATAATATACATATATTAAATAATATTATTCATTACATTGGCAAAACATAATTATAGTAATGATTCAACAAAAAAAAGAAGAAGGTGACAATCGTAGATTGTTAATCCGAAACTTTTAAAAAAAGTTCACGACAAGTATACGAAAATACTTTTTTTAAACCAGTTAAATAGAGAAAAAATGTAGTCATGCTTTGCACCGGGCGGCTATGCCTCGCACGGGGTAAATGACCCTGGAGGACTATGGGTGACCGGGCGCTCGATCAGCTGATGATACAGAGTGTACGAAGTAAGAGGAAGCTTTAAAAAATTCCTGTGACTAAACTATTGCTCCGATTGATCTGATAGGTATTTGTTGTGTAGCCTGGAAATGAAACAATGAATGTGTGGTTTCGTCTAATGCCTCTCGCTTTTATCAACCTTGTATATGATTTATATCTATTGTATTGGGGTGCATTTCTTCTATCTGCGGGATAGCGACAACCCTAATCTAGTCTCGTAGTCGCCGCATGAGCACTAATAGCCATCCAAATGCGTATTAAGGCCCGCCATAGAAGTGATATAGCAATAACTAAATCAGCAATTATTTTAATTCTCATATTGGGATGCATCTCACACATCTATGGAAAGGTACCTAATCCTTATCCGGTCTCGTCGCCCGACGAACTTCACAGCAATTCACAGCAAATTCACAGCAAAACAGAAAAAATTACGTATGATCCAAAAAAAAAACACATTTAGTCTACATGGTGCAATGCATGAAATTATATTCGCTTACCTACATCTGCGGTCGGCAACCCGTGGCTCGCCGACATCCTTGCAACCCGCGAGACTTATAAATAAGTTATTAGGAAGGATAGGTTATTGGGAAGGATAGGTTATTGGGAAGGATAGGTTATTGGGAAGGATAGGTTATTGGGAAGGATAGGTTATTGGGAAGGATAGGTTATTGGGAAGGATAGGTTATATAGGTTATTGGGAAGGATAGGTTATTGGGAAGGATAGGTTATTGGGAAGGATAGGTTATTGGGAAGGATAGGTTATTGGGAAGGATAGATTATTGGGAAGGATAGGTTATTGGGAAGGATAGGTTATTGGGAAGGATAGGTTATTGGGAAGGATAGGTTATTGGGAAGGATAGGTTATTGGGAAGGATAGGTTATTGGGAAGGATAGGTTATTGGGAAGGAGAGGCTAGACTAGAAAAAAAGGTAAAATGGGGCTCCTAGGGTGAATATCACAAGTTTTTTTTTATGGTAGGTACCTATATGGGTGCAAACAAGCTGTCGCGTCGGAATCATTTTCATAACTATCCACGCCCATAGACATTTGCAAAGAGGCTATACAGATGCGCTGGCCTCCTTTCTCCTCCCACCTCCTTGGGCCACCGGATACTAACACACCACACGAAACGCGACAGCACAGCTGTCACTTTACGCCGGTCTAGTGTAAGCGGGAGATCCCCGGTCGTGCCGGTCTGATTCGGCTGCATGCAAATGTGGCACTACCTCTTACCGTGGGCCCACGCTTAGTTTGTTTTGCCGTCATGCGGCCCTTGCCTGCTAAAGGTTACCCACCACTGGCTTACATGATACCATCGTAAAGCTATGCAGAGTTTCATGCCCACTTGGCCTGCATGCCATAAAGATACCTACTTTGTGGCTGTTTTGTAACACAGAATACACTTTAAAGCCCGACAGATCGTATACTATTCTGTCAAATTGCCAACAGTTTAATTTAATTGGCTACGTGACGCGCGTGCCGAATGTTTGGATGTTCATTTGTTTTACGAAGTAGTTGGATTGGAGACTCATGGTCGCCGCACACTTATCAACTCGGAACGTAACCGTATCACCTCGAGCCGGTCAGTATTCTTTGTATGAAACTGCATACTGCAACGCACACTATTGGGAAACGTAACGTAATCGTATCGTCTTCGCTCTTCTAGGCGAGACGTTTACGATCTCTTTCCGAGTTGATAAGTGTGCGGAAACCATTATTTTTATAGTATAACGGGGAAAACGAGCAGTTGGAGCCATTTTCATGACTACCAACGCCTATAGCCGCATAGAGGTTTCCACTTCCATGGACCACCGAAAACTAAAACACGGCACGAACAATAGCACAGCTATCACTTTAAATACTCTCAGCTACTCACAAACCGCACAAACGCGATAGTCATAAATTTAGGATGGCACGACCGAGGAGGTACCTCTCGCACACGAGCTGCCAGCTATGCTGTCGCGTTTCGTGCGGGGTTTGACTTCCCGATGGCTCGTGTACGGGGAAGGAGGGTGGAGGGCAACAAATCTACTTGCTTCTACTAGCCTACTTGCGGTCTATAATAGATATTCATCAAAACGGCACTGCTCGTTTGTCCCCCTATATTATATAAAGGTACCGTGTAACCGAGAGCCATCTCCCCGGTTGTGTGTTTCCGCTACAGTGAATGCAATGGTACAATTTCTTCACGTTTTCCTTCACCGATATAATACAATAAAACCGGCTTCCAACCGGGTTATACGACAAAGTGAAATGTGTCTCTGCCCCGAATGGAATGTACTGTACTTGTGTACATTATGTTTACACGGGTGACGTTACGGTTCTTTCACAAGGTTATTTTATAAGAACTGAAAACCTTTTTAGGATTTATTCTGTTCAGACTGTGATTGTGATATGCCGCGTGGAAACGTGGAAAAAACGAAAGTTAATAATATAGGGTTATATCTATAAATTTTATGGATAATATTGGTGATCAGTTCATCTGAAATTATAATTTAAATCGAAATCGTGGAAAAAAAATTCGAAGTCACAGAAGACATTAAAATATACTTTTTTATTACTTTGTTAATGCAAAGTAATATTAAAATTCATACGACAGTTAAAAAGATGGTTTTGAATTTCGAATTCGCATTCGAAATTTAAGTTTTGCACTGTGTCTATTTATTTGTTGTGTTAATTGTTTATTTTGAATTTCGAAGCCGCATTTTATTTTTTATTCGAGTGTGTATATTGCCAGTAAAAAAGAGATTTTTTAAAATGGATCCAAACTGGACGGATGTGAGTCCCCACATGGGGCTGCGGTCCCCGAACTTCACCAACACGACCCTGAGCCTGCAGGGGAGCTTCGAGATCGACCTGGAAGACACCAACTGGATACTGACGTCTTCTTTTATCATCTTCACCATGCAAACTGGTGAGTTTTTATCATACATAAAAAGTAACTGTGATCTGCGATTTCGTCTGTGTAAAATTTCTCTTTTTCGGTTTTTCCTTTTTTCGGGATAAATTTTTTTTTCATTGTCGATTATAAATACAATAATTATATTATGTGCTATTTTTTCCAAATCGGTTAAGTACTTATTGAGTGAATGAGTAATAAATAAACATAATTAAATTCAAAATTTTCCATTTATAATGGTAGTAGCTGTATAGGTTCTTAGAGCGTGAGCTTCCAAAAATCCTTTCTTAGTGCTGACTTTCTTGACTTTCTTGACATTATACACCTGCAAATTTCAGTTTGAAATATTTATGTTGTTAATAAGGTTTTTTAATTAATCAAATCAACAACAATTAGACATAAAATAATTAAACAAAAAGTACTCAAAAATTTTGCCGATGATGGCAAAGTCCTTTGGATACAAAATACAATATGCTTTGATTGATTATAGTTTTTATTTGTTTTTCTAATTCGAATACCTCTTGGAAACACTTCAACACTCCACGTATTATTTATTTATTCTCAGAATTACGCGATAAAATCATCTTTATATATATTACATATTTTGTATTTAAAATAATAATGAAAAGTAAATAAAATAATAAAAGAACTCAAAAAAATACATTCGAAACATACCACGACTATAATAAATACCTCCTGTAAGTATATGATAATTATAATATTTTGTATACAAATATTTAAAATATAATAATTATATGAATATGTTTAAATTCCTCATCATATCTCTATAGTATCTCAATTCATATAAATGGCTTTTTCACTTCGCAATATACTAAAGCAGGTAAATTATTATAATTTGATCCTATATTCACACATATCCAGGATCGACGTTATAGGATCAGACTTATGCTAAAAATTATTACAAAAATTATCGCACTCCGCGGTTTCACGCACGTGAGCTACGTCACTAGGGTTGCCACCTTTTTCGCTTGCAAATAAAATACCTACATAGGCTGTAAATGGTAATGAAATACATGATTTTCAAATAAAGTACATTTTGTTTTATCCTTACTAATAATTTTAATAAGGAAAAAAGAAATGTAGGTAGGCACTACCAACTACCACCCTACCTTAATTCACTTTCACAAGTATTATCACGCTGATCATCAGTGCTACAGCCTATTTAATTTTAATATTTAAAACATAGGTTTTCAGTGGCATGTTTACGGTATACACTTTTAGAATCCCATAAATTTTTGATTGTACAATATAAAGCATTTCCGCGTACTTTATTGTTCTAATAAAGTATAAGTAGAGTACAATTAATGTTTGAAATAATGTACAATACTTTATTATAAAGTAAGGGTGGTAACCCTATCTACGATTCTGCCAAAACCTCAACATCAGCGGAAAAATACATTACGAGATACCTTTATACCTGCCACTAAATATGCACAGAAAATTTCATGATAATTGGTCAAGCCGTTTCGGAGTTCATTCACAAACACGTGACATTACATTTTATACATATTACTAGCTTCCGCCCGCAGCTTCGCCCGCGTGGATTTCGGACTTCAAAAATGAATTTATTATACATATAAACCTTCCTCTTGAATCACTCTATAAAAAAACTCCATTAAATCTATACAAACACACAGACGGAGGAAAGCGACTTTAATACTATGTAGGTAGTGATATACTTACTTACATAAGACCTAAGGTTTTGTTTTGCGTCCCCCCCAAAGATACTGCTACCATGCCGTGGTGCAGGGCTTGCGTGCCTTTGTTATCCCCAAGGCTATGCCGGACAGGACTACCCATATCAGATAGGCCTAAGAGCAGCTCAGCTGAGGAGCTCCTCCACCCGTGTCGCGGAATCAGCAGACGGCGCGGCGCGCGACGTGGATTGGGACGACCGGCGGATCTGATTACGGACAGATTAGTGGCGTGCTCCTTTGGGACATGTACTGGGACCAGGGGTCAGGACCCCATTGCACGGTTCTGACGATATAATAAGGAGTGTTCAGAGGCAGCCGGACAGTCCTCAAGGAGCAGGAAAAAAAGTTATTTGGCCTCCAATCAAAGAAATTACAGCATGAAATTTCATCCGACTAACTAACGTTAGACCTTTTTTTATTAATTATAATTAACTGTCTGATAAGCTGCGCCCCGCGGTTTCACCCGCGTAATGCGTAAATTTCGATCCCGTGGCAAATACAAAATCATCCCATGGCATCCCATAGGAACATTTTTTCGGGTATATCCTATGTGTTAATCCAAGTTACTCTCTGTGTGTGCCAAATTTCATGAAAATCGATTACCCAGTTTTTGCGTCAACAAGTAACAAACAAACAAACAAATTTTCGCATTTATAATATTAATAAGTAGGATCGAAGAGGCAGTGTTGCATTGTATGTCAATTCGGCCGGCACGACCAGGAAAGAGCATTTCGCACTCGATAACAACGTAAAGTGACAGCTGTACTGTCGCGTTTTGTGCGGTTTGTGTTTACGGGGAGGAGCGGGGAGGGCAACGCTTCTGTACAACCTCTAGGACCAAGGCAGACGTTATGGCGTTGGTACTCATCAAAAGACTTGGACTGCTCGTTTTTCCCCAAAAAAATTCCAACAAAATAACTTGTTATGCACTTAAAATTCCTTCATATTTAATAATTAAAATCTGTGGTAATTTGCTTTCGCAATTCCGGCAGCATGTATGTCCTTTATATAAACGTAAACTATGCATTTGATCGTGTGATGGTCTTGAGCAAAGTTGTTGTGCATGAGCTCACGAAGGTTTCTGAGTCGGTACGACCAATTTTCGACAGATGGCATAGCAACGCGCGCAAGATACAGTTAGTTGTGAATAAATAACGTTGGCATTAAATTGAATTAAATGAATCAAATAATAATGTCGTGCTAGCCGATTTCGGCTATGGCGGCCGTCTATGTATAGACGAACCATCTGCGCAGGACATATTATAGCGCGCGCAAACACAAGTGCACTTTCTTTTCCTTCATTCTCCTATTCCGATGTGACGGCAGTCCGACACGACCGGAGAGAACTCAGGCACAGGACCGACGGCTTAACGTGCTCTCCGAGGCACGGGGGTGTATCACCGCCAACTTCCTGACTCCGGACTGTTATTAGAAAATCCCAATAACAATTTTTGGTCCGACCCGGGATTCGAATCCGGGACCTCACGTCTGTGGTTGAACACCGTTACCACTAGACCACGTGGCAGTCTATTATATTAAATATTATGTATCAATTAAACAATATGTATTAATCAAAAGAAAATATGAATATGTACATAAGTAAAATAGCATGCTTAATGTATAAAATTGGATTATGTAGATTGTAGCCATTTTAAATGATTTTTGAGACGCCGAAATGATATAATACGTAGAAAATGAGATTGTAAAACATTTTTTTGTACCCATAGACATCCGCACAGAGACCACACAGATGAGTTGCCCGCCACCCTCCTACACGGGCCACCAGCTACTCACACACCGCGCGAAACGCGACAGCACAGCATTACGCCGGTATTACACCACCACACCACACGAAACGCACAGCTGTTATTTTACGCCGGTGTCGTGTAAGCGAAAGGTACTTCGGTCGTGATTCGGCTGCTTGCATGCATACGAACTTTTTTTTTTTATGATATAGAGGGGCAAACGAGCAGTCGGAGCCATTTTCATGACTACCGACGCCCATATACGTCCGCATAGAAGCTATACAGATGCGTTGCCGCCCTTCCTCCTCCCTCCATAGGCCTCCGGCTACTCACACACCGCACGAAACAGCACAGCTGTCACTTTACGCCGGTCTAATGTAAACGAGAGGTACCTCCCCGGTCGTGCCGGCCCCGTTAGGCTGCATGCATGCAATGTAGCACCACCTCTTACTAAAACTATTTCTTTCTTTCCTTATGTTCTTCAGGTCTTTTGCATAGTTACATTACAAGAAGTAATAAATTAGCCTTATCAATGTAGAACAAGCCACTAATCAAACGCCTCAAACTCGTGAACTCGTTTTACTGGTGCGATCTGAATATAGCTGTGTGTAACAGGGACATGCGATTGGAGATTACTCTTTAAGAACGTATAGCGCTGTAAAGCGTTACGCTGTTTTCACACTTCGCTTTTTAAACCGTTAGATACTGAATATAATATGTTTAAAATATACAATCCTGAATTTTATTATAAACAAGAAAATAAGAACAATAAGCAGGGGCATCATTTTCTAAAAGGCCGACAGCGCGTCTGCACTCTGCACGACACATGGTTTTGCGGATGTCTAGACGGTAGTCACAAACCGGCTGCTCGTTTGCCCCCTATTACATAAAAACAGGGGGTACATTGTTAGGATTCTGTTTCATATATAAATTGTCAAAGTCCTGCCATACGTTATTTTTTCACAGTGATCACTATGAATTAGTTTTTCCTGGGCAACCAAGAACAACGTCTGCTCGTTTGCCCCCTTCTACTATAAAAAGGTTACTAAGATATTATAATATGTACTCATCACCTGCACTGTTCTTGTTTATTCACCGTACCGTAGTTTTTGTAAGAGGCATCAGGCATACTATACTACTACTACTGCTACTGCTACTACTATATGCTGTCGTCTTCCGTGGGGCTTATGAGAAAACGGTAGCCCACTAAGGCACATGGTGAAGGTGGGCAACGTTTGCATGAAGCTCAAGCCTTTTTTTTTTTCTTTTTTTTTAGGTTGACTCTACGCTAACAGGCTGAAGGCCCAGTGCAGCTTCATCTGTATGAGAGGCGAGTGCCCTAAGGTAGCTCGAGCCTCTGTATTTATGGTCGATGGGGGTGCAGACCCCCCCTTCTTTCCCAGCTAGTCTGGGAGGAGGCTAACCTGATTATTAAGATTAATAGGTTATGCTATTATTATCTTGGCCAGAAGGACAGCGGGTGTCCTCCTTTCCCCCCCTCTGACGGAGGGGAGCAGCTCACGCGCGGCAGCTAAAAAGTGGCCGACACGGGTCTTGAGCTAGAAAAGCTCAAGCGTATTTGTGGGCGACAGTTGGCGCCAATTTTCTCCAATTGCTCATTTATGCGATATAGAAACCGAAAAATATATAATAATGGTGTTATTTTTTTTTATTCTTCTATATTCACTTCTATACAATGTGTCCGTACCTCTTGTTATTAGATCTACAATTTTTTTGTTTGATATTTCACATTAGTATTCCCTGTCATTGATATAATATGCGGTGCAATTATACTAAGGTAAACTAAGAACGTTATTATTGAATGAATGAATGAATGAATGTATACACTGTGCACTTTGTGCACTTTATACAAACATGAATCTTAACATAAGAAACAGAACAAAATAGTAAAAATACACAAAGGTTAAAACATTACTTATATAAACTATGCACAAAAACGAACTAGGTATATCTAATAATATACATAAATAAAAAATAATACACCTATTCCCTTTTATGTTAGTTTTAGTACCTACACGTTTGATTTTTATAAAATTTTGAAATCCACATCCGGAACAGTTCAAGATATAGAGAACGCAGATAGCGCCTTCAAATTTCAATTCTTTGTATGTTGGCGGTCTTCCACGTTGCTCGTTCTTCAAATCGAAGTTTTCATTACGAAAATGTTTAAACCAAACTCGCACGATGCGTTTGTTAGCAGTATCCTCTCCAAACGGAAAATTGAAATTGCGATCTTTTCCTGCCGCGTTATGGTGCTTACATAGAGAAGCAGGTTCTCATGGAAAATAGTTATTTAAAACGTAGAAAAAAAAGAACGGTTAGTGTTTCTAACATTAACAAGAGAAGAAAAAATATGGAGCATATCATCAATTAATTATTTGAGGAAGACATTATGTATTGTCACTTCTTGATGGAAATTCATATTATACTTGTAAATATATACACGGTTTTTATACTATTTCCACTAATTTAAATTACAATTATTACGACCGGTTTCGATATCCCATCATCGGTGGGTAGGTATTCTCTTTTTTCTTTATAAGTGAGCCCATAAGATAACATTGCAAAACTATCGGCGGCGACTCTGCGCTGGTTTTTTCGGCGCCGGTAATCTGCTTCTCTATGTAAGCACCCTTAGTTCCGCATCGGAACTCGTATTCAAAAATCACTCGAATTTTCGAAGTATCTGAAGCTGAATAAAAGAAACAACTGAGAGTCGAAAATAATCTATTATTGCACATTTTTAAAAAGAAGAAATATATAGGAACCGTGCACGAAACGGAGTGGCAGCACTTTCGCCGAATGTAAAGCGATAATTTTAGAAATAAAGAGCTAGCAAAACACAATGACATAATATGTCATGACATATGTCATATCATATGTATTACGAACTACCGTTATCTATATAGTTAGTGAATTTGCTAGCACAAGGTTCACATTTTAGCCACTAGTTAGCGTGGCAGTCTCGAAGCTTGTTCCCTATAGTTACCCTGTGAAAAAAGTTTCATCCAAAAATCTCAGTGTCAATTCGAAATACTTACCCATTACAATAAAATGGCAATTTCTTACTTTAACCCCTATTTTTGTGTCGTGGATAAATTATGTCTAAGAATTTGTTTCACAAAAACAGATGTTCATGTGGCTATTGCACTTTTCAAACACACGATAGTTAAAGCACTATGGGGAACTAGAGTTAGCTTTAGTTCAACGTTGTCCACTTAAGAAGTTGGTAGAATTACGTCGATCCACAGATCATACCGTTACTTAAGACGTAACATATCTCTTACGAACACACCTAATTAGCAAATTGTTTTTGTCTATCAAAACCCAAATTGTATTTTATTAGTCGTTTTCCTTAATCAATTATTAATCAATTACATTAATCATGGTAACAATAAAGCAATAGTATCAAACATATATAAAGATAACATTATTATCGTATCAATTCATCAATTATTTTTTATTAAATATACCTACTAACACTTAGATAAGATAGTCAAAGCATATTAATATAATACTTATAAGATAATGTTGAAAATTTTCATTTGTCTCACATTCAATAAAATGATCTTTGCAGTGCTTACATGGTATCAGGAAATCTATCTACCAGAAGACTATCCTTAACTTTATAAAGTTAACTAAGGATATTATATCCTTAACTTATTTCCATAGGCGTGAGAAAGGCACTCGCATGTCTACATAGACTAAGCAGGAGTGTGCATGAGAGGTATTATTAGAACAAAGCGTGGAGCAATTCGATAAAATTTAAAAAAATAAGCGAATGTAATTCTTATATCTATTTGTTATATCGTAGCATATATAACCAATAGTCTTCCTCAGATGAACAACATAAATCACATGTTCTGGTACTGTCAATAAAAAATCAATGCTTATATAAATAAAACATTTTATTAACAAAAATTATCAAAACAATTATGTTAATGTATCGAATAAATATAATATAGGTACATATTATATTGATTTTTTTTATATTATACTACTCCCGCGT
>LUGF01014515.1:0-16221 GCA_001625245.1 Calycopis cecrops
GCAGGTGTGAAGCTCGCGTGACGTACACGCCGCTAGCTCGTGCTGATCAGGATGCTACCACCGCACCGCTCTAATGATATTCTCATTGCGTCGCTAATACGTTTTTGATACAAACAAACATTCAGAACCAGATCTAAGTGGTTTTGTGTCACCGCACTCGCATAGATGCATAGATGCATAGCCGCAGTACATTCATACGTAGTCGAAATAAATATATGCAAAGCCACATTATGTAGATGTATAGCCGCAGTACATTAATGCGTAGCCGAAATACATATATGCAAAGCCACATTATCTAAGTAGATGTATAGACGCAGTACATTCATGCGTAGCCGAAATACATATATGCAAAGCCACATTATGTAGATATATAGCCGCAGTAGGTACATAAATGCATAGTCACAGTACATACTCGTATATGTATTCATCTACTGTGGCATTACTGTTACTTTATGATGAAGCTGCGTACCTCTTGGTCACTCCTAAAACGAAATCTGTTTTTACGTGTCATTGCCCTTATTGACTAATGGGGACTTTACTGGGAACCTATGAAATCGTCCCTTTATCTCTATAGGCCTGTGTGTACTTCAGAAGGTCAATAAATAAGATAATCCACAGTACACGCTAGGGTCAGACCCCGCGCCTTGACCTGAAAACTTCATTTTTATTTAAACAGCCTTAAGATACGAATTCACTTGTCGCGAGCCTACATTTTTGAGACCTTAATACAAAAATCATATTAAATCTACTGCTTTAAGCGTGCTAGATTAATCTGGCACTATTGTTATATACTAGTTATGTTAAGTATAGCTTATTACTAGCATATTACAGGCGATTTTGCTTAAAGGGGAGGGTAATGCCTTAAGTTCAGGTAATTACGATTTCTGACTAGCCTATTGGTGGTATTTGGCAGAAAATCGGTAGGTACCTATTTGATCCCTCTGATTTTGAATGTCTATATGTTGAAATTTCTTTCATAAGCTATGAAATGAAAAGAAAATAGGAGCGGAGTCAGTAAAATGTTCATGTAAGTGGTCGTCCGATGCTGTATTGCAGCCGAGTTGAGCAGAGGAGGTACCTCTCGGTACATGATATCGCCCCGAAGTTACAGCTTTACAGTCGCGTCTTATGCGGTTATGAGTTTCCAGTGGAGGAAAGGCGAGAGCAGCATGTCTGTATAACAATTATGCGAAAATTTGAAGGCTCCGAATGCTCGCCTGACCATTTACACTATACTAGCTGCTCCCCGCGGTTTCACCCGCGTAAGTTTCGATTCCGTGTGAATATCGGGATGAAAAATAGATGTTGGCCGATTCTTCCCAATTGATACACAAAATTTCATGAGAATTTCGGAGGAGTTCGATCACGCACACCGTGACACGAGAATTTTATATATTAGATAGTTTTAATGTAACATCATAGGAATGACGTTCATTGCCAAGATGTTATATAATTTAAATACTTAATTAAAATATAAAAAGCCGACATTAAAAATTGTAATTACATGTATTTTAGTATATAAATGTACATAATATAATATATGTATGTACTTGCTGCGAGTTTGATATGTTAATATGACGTAGAAATATAGCTGAATAAATTTGTTTTATGTACATTTATTAAATAAAGTAATTTAGAAAACCAACATTAATAAGTTTATAAATTCTAACAGAATAAAAAGTTAATATTAAAATTTCGGTTGCCTGTACAGAGGCGAGGCGATTACGTTACGTTTCCCATTGGTGTGCGTTGCAGTATGCTTCATACAAAGAATACTGAACTGCTCGGGGCGATACGTTCACGTTCCCTTTCCGACTTAATATGTGCGGTAACCGTAATTTCGCAACTGGTCCAAAACACTCTAAACCTCTTCTGAGCCTCTGGTGGCAAGATTCACTGGCATTTAGAGTCCAGCCAGAATTAGTACAAGCTACAGCTTACAATTATATAAAACCTTTCTTTTTATATAGTCTAGGGGGACAAACAAACAATGCATTTGGCATATTCTCATTGACATATTCATGCTTAATGGTTATGCAGATGCACAGACCTCCTGCATCCCTCCCCCGTTGACCAACGGATACTAAAAAAGCGCGTAACGTGTTAGCCCGATCCTCCAGGTCATGCCGGTCCAGTTCGTCTGTAACGTAGCAATAACACTCCTCCTACTAAACTAACTTTCCTTATAATTGTAAATCTTTTTTGAATTAATTTCTATTTCCAGTGGTAGTAATAGGAAATAGCACCTTGCAACACTGTAATCGTAATTTATTTACTCATTGTTACAAGATGGTAACACCGGGTTTCCGTAGTACAACAATCGATTTTCCGTAAATAAAAATTCAATCTTCAAAAGCAAGAATAATAGATAGTGCCACACTGTATGCATGCATGGAGCCGAAAGTGACAGCTATGCTGTCACGTTTTGTGTGGTGCGTAAGTAGCCGGTGGCCCATGGAGGGGGGAGGAGAAAGGAGGGCAGCGCATCTGTATAGCCACTTATGTGGATACCTATGGGCGTCGGTAATCATGAAAATGGCTCCGATAGCTCGTTTGCCCCTATAAACAAAAAAAAGCAAAAAAGAAATTCCAATTTAAGATCATTTAAGCTGATGATGAGCAGTGTAATGTTATTAATACATTTTCAGAAAAGTAAATGTTAGAATTCTTTTGGAATATTTTATTCATTGCATTTCCACGTTTCGTCCTACGAATTAATAGATCATTTCTCTGTTCTAGAAACCATTTGAATAATCTACAGAACACTTCGATTACTACGCACTGCACCTTGTACGATTGAGGAAACCTCCAAGTGACATCGATTTAGTTCTATTTCCTGCGGTGAATCCGCTGTGGTCCAATTAAACTATTGGTTAAAACCATTGGACCACCGCAGATTTACCGCGATAGGGTGAAAGAGGCCATAATCTCTTGTTGAGAAGTTTAATAACCCTAGCTACTAAGACTTTGTCTGCGATAGCGCCGGAATAAGCTCTGGCCGGGTCCGGGACTTGGGAACCTTAGGGTTGAGATGGGGCCCTTTTACGGGTACAAAGATGATCTTAAGGCCCTTACGGGACCAGGGGCTATAGAATCCCTAACCCCCCAACAGAATCCGGCCCTGGTTTTGCGATATGTCCAGCCCTATATGACGACGCATGTTCGTATCCCACTTCTGACACCAATTTTCGTACTCTTGTAAGTGCTTTTACGTAAATAGACAATACGAAAATGCATGAATTAAGAAGATATGCCATACGTCAGCAAAATTTGCCAACTGGCAAATGAGCTGATGGATGCAAGCAGCTTGTGGCCGTGAGCTGAGGCCCTGGGCAGGTCTATGTCCAGCAGTGGACATCTGGCTGAAATGATGACGATGATGATGAAAAGAGCATGGAGATCATGCATTATGATCATGATCATCAGCTATAATTAGCCGTCACAAAGAAACTACTTTGTACTCAGTACAAGCCTTGAATATGCAACGTTACGTACAATAAAAATCATAATTTATTTACTTTGAAAAACCGTACAAGGTAAAATATAAATGTCACTGCTGCCCAAAAGCGATCAAGCCGAGTATATAGTGGAGTACTACATTAGTTTTACTTATCAAGATACATAGGTACTGCACAACCTTATGGTATGTAAAATGCCCATGGAGGTGGAAGAAGGAAGGAGGGCAACTCATCTGTGTAACCTCTGTACGGATGTCTATGAGCGTCGGCAGTCATGAAATAGCTCGTTTGCCCCCTAATACTATAGGGGAAAAAAATAAATCCGTAGTCTACTCACTGGAATAACTACCTATAAGGTCGCGTCCTAGAAGGCAGCGTTTAAAGCGGGCGCTGAGAACGGAGCTGGCGGATAAGGACCTTAAGATCATTGTTGTGCCTATAAAAGGGCCCCCATCTCCACTCCAAGGTCTCTAAATCCAGCGCCGGGTATATGTGGAACCGAGGGGCGCTATTAGTTATACATATTATATTTTCATCACGACGTACAAGAATGATATGCACAGCACTTTTAAAAATTTACGAGTTTCATTATAATTCAAGGTCAGGTGGTAATGTCCATCTTTAGCTCGCGGAATGTTTTTTACTAAAGTAATGTTGGATCGTACTGAATATCCATGTGGCGGTTGTTGTTGCACTGCGGCCGAATTGGGCCGGCACGCGGGGGTGTGCTCACTGGCATTATCTCTCGTGTGATACTGTCAAGTTACGGCTAAAATAGTTTTACTTTTCGTGTGGTTCACTTTCTCCAGTATAAAGGGAGAAATGAGCAGACTTTTTTTATAAATAAGTATAATATCGTGGACTTTACACACCACGTTAGTCTGGCCCCGTGCTAAGTACCGTAAGGACTTGTGTTACGGGTACTTGACAACGGAATATATTTAATATGCTTTATAAATTTAAGAAATTTTATATACCTACATATGTATGTACGATTTTTATTACATAGATACATTATGATACATAGATAAACATCCATTACCAAGGCGGGATTCGAACCCGCGACCCCTGGCGCAACATGCTCCGCTTATCCGAGCCCTGTACCACTGCGCCGTTTTTCGTCGTCGTTTTTATGTCTACCAAAGCCCATGTACATCCGCACAAAGGCTACATATATGCGTTGCCCTCCTTCCTTCTCCGCCCTCCATGGGCCACTACTTACACCGAACGAAACGCGAGAGCACAACTGCCACTACGCCTATAGAGAGGTATAGAGGTCGTGTCAACCCAATTGGGCTACTTACATGCACACAGCGTGGCAGTACCTCTTACATGTAATCTTCTTCTTCTTTCTGTCATCTACACATGCAAAAATGCTGCAATCGTTAAGGTTAAGCGACCATCAACTGAAGCAATAAAAATGATCTTAAAACGTACTTAGTTATCGGATATTAAATTTTATTTAGCCAACGAGCAGTTGGTTCACCTGCAAGTGATCACCCAAGTCCGCAGACATCCGCAACACCAGAGTAACCTCAATAATAATGTCGTCCTAGCTGAATTTCAGCTACGGGATCTTTTTTTAATCTCTGACTGTTGTGGCTTTGTTGAAACTTAAAAGAGGCATAAATAATTAATAAAGTTAAACCTTCGAAAGCCCTGAAGTTGACAGCCCTAGTTTGTAAGCAGATGTAATTGATTTGATCATCATTTAAAATTCGTCGCTCGTATGGCTATAATTTAAGTTAATCTCAGTTCTGACCAATATGAAGGGCGCCATTTGTCTTACTCACGTACCACACATCCTAATACATGTTGACTCAGAACATGATAATATTAATGAATTTAACTATTATTAGTTATACAAGGTTGATAAAAGCGAGAGGCGTTAAATTAAACCACATCTAATATATAAAATTCTCGTGTCACAGTTTTCGTTGCCATACTCCTCCGAAACGGCTTGACCGATTCTCATGAAATTTTGTGAGCATATTGAGTAGGTCTGAGAATCGGCCAACATCTATTTTTCATCCCGATATTCCCACGGGATCGAAAGTTACGCGGGTGAAACCGCGGGGCGCAGCTAGTATACTATAAGTGCCTACAGAAAGAAAGAAAGAAAGAATGTATTTATTCGCACAATCACACTAGTTATCAATTTACATAATATTTTAAATGGTTGCGAATTGGTCTCGAGTTCGGCATTTGCTGGCATTACTGTCAGCGCCTTTCTTCTGCTTGAGCCGTCTGATGACTACACGGCCGTACCAACATACTATACACAAAACATTTAACCATATTATACAACAAAATCAAACACATAATAAATAATTTAATACACAACACAATAAAATTTATATACCTATATACGATATAATTTAATATACTTACATTTATTAAATAATATTATTCATTACATTGGCAAAACATAATTATAGTAATGATTCAACAAAAAAAAAGAAGAAGGTGACAATCGTAGATAGTTAATCCGAAACTTTTAAAAAAAGTTCACGACAAGTATACGAAAATACTTTTATCTACACTAATGTTGTAACATTCTACTTATGTTTTCAATACTTGACTTATAATGACTACTGTTATAGCTCAGACAACAAAAAACTCAATTGACATTTTATTTTAGTATCCAAATCGATATCGAAAAATCTCATTTTAGCACTGTGTGAGAGCGAGAGAGAGAGAGAGAGTGGTGAGAGAGCCTTATTTCAAAATTCTTAATTCTTCTTGCTTGCTTGCTTTTGCACGCTTTTGCACGCTTTTTCACGCTTTTGCACGCTTTTTCACGCTTTTGCACGCTTTTTCACGCTTTTGCACGCTTTTGCACGCTTTTGCACGCTTTTGCTTGCTTTTGCTTGCTTTTGCTTGCAATGTTTCGCAATGTTTCGCAATGGTTGATTCATGCATTAGTGAAGATAAAGTAGTGTATGCAACTGCATATAACACGGGTATTAAAACACTCGTGAGGTACTATTTTGAAACTCGCGTTCGCTCGTTTCAAAAATTCACACTCGTGTTTTAATACCCTTCTTTATATGACAGTTGCATAAACTACTATTTTTAAACCAGTTAAATCGAGAAAAAATGTAGTCATGCTTTACACCGGGCGGCTATGCCTCGCACGGGGTGAATGACCCTGGAGGACTATGGGTGGCCGGGCGCTCGATCAGCTGATGATACAGAGTGTACGAAGTAAGAGGAAGCTTTAAAAAATTCCTGTGACTAAACTATTGCTCCGATTGATCTGATAGGTATTTGTTGTGTAGCCTGGAAATGAAACAATGAATGTGTGGTTTCGTCTAATGCCTCTCGCTTTTATCAACCTTGTATATGATTTATATCTATTGTATTGGGATGCATTTCTTCTATCTGCGGGATAGCGACAACCCTAATCTAGTCTCGTAGTCGCCGCATGAGCACTAATAGCCATCCAAATGCGTATTAAGGCCCGCCATAGAAGTGATATAGCAATAACTAAATCAGCAATTATTTTAATTCTCATATTGGGATGCATCTCACACATCTATGGAAAGGTAACTAATCCTTATCCGGTCTCGTCGCCCGACGAACTTCACAGCAACTCACAGCAAATTCACAGCAAAACAGAAAAAATTACGTATGATCCAAAAAAAAAAACACATTTAGTCTACATGATGCAATGCATGAAATTATGTTCGCTTACCTACATCAGCGGTCGGCAACCCGTGGCTCGCCGACATCCTTGCGACCCGCGAGACTTATAAATAAGTTATTGGGAAGGATAGGTTATTGGGAAGGATAGGTTATTGGGAAGGATAGGTTATTGGGAAGGATAGGTTATTGGGAAGGATAGGTTATTGGGAAGGATAGGTTATTGGGAAGGATAGGTTATTGGGAAGGGTAGGTTATTGGGAAGGATAGGTTATTGGGAAGGAGAGGCTAGACTAGAAAAAAAGGTAAAATGGGGCTTCTAGGGAGAATATCACAAGTTTTTTTTTATGGTAGGTACCTATATGGGTGCAAACAAGCCGTCGCGTCGGAATCATTTTCATAACTATCCACGCCCATAGACATTTGCAAAGAGGCTATACAGATGCGCTGGCCTCCTTTCTCCTCCCACCTCCTTGGGCCACCGAATACTAACACACCACACGAAACGCGACAGCACAGCTGTCACTTTACGCCGGTCTAGTGTAAGCGGGAGATCCCCGGTCGTGCCGGCCCAATTCGGCTGCATGCAAATGTGGCACTACCTCTTACCGTGGGCCCACGCTCAGTTTGTTTTGCCGTCATGCGGCCCTTGCCTGCTAAAGGTTACCCACCACTGGCTTACATGATGCCATCGTAAAGCTATGCAGAGTTTCATGCCCACTTGGCCTGCATGCCATAAAGATACCTACTTTGTGGCTGTTTTGTAACACAGAATACACTTTAAAGCCCGACCGATCGTATACTTTTCTGTCAAATTGCCAACAGTTTAATTTAATTGGCTACGTGACGCGCGTGCCGAATGTTTGGATGTTCATTTGTTTTACGTAGTAGTTGGATTGGAGACTCATGGTCGCCGCACACTTATCAACTCGGAAAGTAACCGTATCACCTCGAGCCGGTCAGTATTCTTTGTATGAAACTGCACACTGCAACGCACACTATTGGGAAACGTAACGTAAACGTATCGTCTTCGCTTTTCTAGGCGAGATGTTTACGATCTCTTTCCGAGTTGATAAGTGTGCGGCGACCATTATATTTATAGTATAACGGGGAAAACGAGCAGTCGGAGCCATTTTCATGACTACCAACGCCTATAGCCGCATAGAGGTTTCCACTTCCATGGACCACCGAAAACTGAAACACGGCACGAACAACAGCACAGTTATCACTTTAAAGACTCTCAGCTACTCACAAACCGCACATACGCGATAGTCATCATTTTAGGATGGCAAAACCGCGGAGGTACCTCTCGCACACGACGAAAACTGCCAGCTGTCGCGTTTCGTGTGGGGCTTGACTTCCCGATGGCTCATGTACGGGGAAGGAGGGTGGAGGGCAACAAATCTGTAGCCTATTTGCGGTCTATATTCGGTAGTCATCAAAACGGCTGCGGCTGCTCGTTTGTCCCCCTATACTATATAAAGGTACCGTGTAACCGAGAGCCATCTCCCCGGTCGTGTATTTCGGCTGCAGTGAATGCAGTGGCACCATTTCTTCACGTTTTCCTTCACCGATATAATACAATAAAACCGGCTTCCAACCGGGTTATACGACAAAATGAAATGTGTCTCTGCCCCGAATGGAATGTACTGTACTTGTGTACATTATGTTTACACGGGTGACGTTACGGTTCTTTCACAAGGTTATATTATAAGAACTGAAAACCTTTTTAGGATTTATTCTGTTCAGACTGTGATTGTGATATGCCGCGTGGAAACGTGGAAAAAACGAAAGTTAATAATATAGGGTTATATCTATAAATTTTATGGATAATATTGGTGATCAGTTCATCTGAAATTATAATTTAAATCGAAATCGTGGAAAAAAAATCAATCAAAAAAAAAGTCACAGAAGACATTAAAATATACTTTTTTATTACTTTGTTAATGCAAAGTAATATTAAAATTCATACGACAGTTAAAAAGATGGTTTTGAATTTCGAATTCGCATTCGAAATTTAAGTTTTTTTCCACTGTGTCTATGGCTTAAGATTTTGAAATAAGAATACTCATTTTATTTTTTATTCGAGTGTGTATATTGCCAGTAAAAAAGAGATTTTTTAAAATGGATCCAAACTGGACGGATGTGAGTCCCCACATGGGGCTGCGGTCCCCGAACTTCACCAACACGACCCTAAGCTTGCAGGGGAGCTTCGAGATCGACCTGGAAGACACCAACTGGATACTGACGTCTTCTTTTATCATCTTCACCATGCAAACTGGTGAGTATTTATCATACATAAAAATGAACTGTGATCAGCGATTTCGTCTGTGTAAAATTTCTCTTTTTCGGTTTTTTCATTTTTTCGGGATAACTTTTTTTTTCATTGTCGATTATAAATACAATATATTATGTGCTATTTTTTCCAAATCGGTTAAGTACTTATTGAGTGAATGAGTAATAAATAAACATACTTAATTAAATTCAAAATTTTCCATTTATAATGGTAGTAGCTGTATAGGTTCTTAGAGCGTGAGCTTCCAAAAATCCTTTCTTAGTGCTGACTTTCTTGACTTTCTTGACATTATACACCTGCAAAGGACCATGAGTCAATTTGGTATCAGTATCCAACAGAGACAAAACATAATATGTCATTTTAAAGAGTTTTATTTCTACTTCATATGTTATTATGGGCAGCAAGTTGAATTCCATTGCAGAAAAAAGTTATTCATGTTAACATGCTTGAAAAAATTGGTTACATACTGTTACAAAAGAAATGAAAAAGATTTTTAGTACAATAATCATTTATACATTTTTATGATTTCTTTAGGATCATACCAGATTGATCTTGCGAAGTCATACTGCAGCGAACATTTACGCAATGGTTTATATTGATATAGGTGATCGAATTATATCGTGAAAATAACTTGCACTACTTGGCGCAATGTTATATGGAGTATGAAAATGTATAGCTCACAGCCGGGGAAGAACCTCTCGCTTACACGAGACCGGCGTAAAGTGACAGCTGTGTTATCGCGTTTCGTGCCGTGTGTAAGTAGCCGGTGGCCCATGGAGGTGGGAGGAGAAAGGAGGGCAGCGCATCTGCCTTTATGCGAATGTTTGTGGGCGTCGGTAGTCATGAAATGTTTCGACTGCTCGTTTGCACTCCTCTACCTTAAAAAAAAGACATGTTCGAGCACGTACATAATATTATGTCTATATTCTTGTGGACCGAAATGGTATCGGTACAAATGCCATCGCTCGGTACTACTGTACTTGTCTTACAGGTAGACGCGCAGTTGGTAGTTGTGCACATACTATTTCCATTATATGATATCTGGGCTTAGGGAGAAATATACAATTTAATCCACCAGCTGGCCAGTTAAATGATTTAATTGTAGATATAAAATAAAATGATGTAGTAAAAATATGAGTATCCAAATGAAAAAATGTTTTTATTTTATTATTTTTCACCTATCTTCATGGTAGATGAACTAATAAACCCCATTGAGTTTGGTCAAAATTGTTTTAAAATCGTTATATTTATAATATTAACAATTTTTTAACAGCTATCCCATCTCTGTTGGTGGGTGATACCAAGCTTCATACATTTTTGCTCATGGTCCTTTCAGTTTGAAATATTTATGTTGTTAATAAGGTTTTTTAATTAATCAAATTAACAACAATTAGACATAACATAATTAAACAAAAAATACTCAAAAGTTTTGTCGATGATGGCAAAGTCCTTTGGATACAAAATACAATATGCTTTGATTGATTTGATTGATATACTTTTTATTTATTTTTCTAATTCGAATACCTCTTGGAAACACTTCAACACTCCACGTATTATTTGTTTATTCTCAGAATTACTTATCTTCAGCGATAAAATCATCTTTATATATATTACATATTTTGTACTTAAAATAATAATGAAAAGTAAATAAAATAATAAAGGAACTCAAAAAAATACACTCGAAACATACCACGACTATATTATATTATACTGTAAGTATATGATAATTATAATATTTTGTATACAAATATTTAAAATCATATGAATATGTATAACTTCCTCATCATATCTCTTTAGTATCTCAATTAATATTCTTTTTCACTTCGCAATATACTAAAACGGGTAAATTATTATAATTTGATCCTATATTCACACACGTCCAGGATGGACGTTAGAAGATCAGACTTAATATGCTATAAATTGTTACAAAAATTTTCGCACTCCGCAGTTTCACACTCGTGAGCTAGGATTAGGAATTAGGATAGACATCACTAGGATTGCCACCTTCTTCTCTTGCAAATAAGGTACCGACATAGACTATAAATGGTAATGAAATAAATGTTTTTCAAATAAAGTACATTTTGTTTTATCCTTAGGTACTAATAACATAATTTTAATAAGGAAAAAAAAATGTAGGTAGGTGCTACCAACTACTACCCTACTTCATTTCACTTTTCACAAGTATTATCACACTGATCATCAGTGCTACATTCTATTTAATTTTAATATGTACATAGGTTTTCGGTGGCATGTCTACGGTCTACACTTTTGGAATCCCAATCCCCCTAGTTTTTCCTCAAAAAAAATTCCAACAAAATAACTTGTGCACTTAAAATTCCTTCATACATATTAATTAAAATCTGGTGTAATATGTTTTCGCAATTCTGGCAGCATGTAAGTCCTTTATATAAACGTAAACTATGCATTTGATCGTGTGATGGTCTTGAGCAAAGTTGTTGTGCATGAGCTCACGAAGGTTTCTGAGTCGGTGACGGCGTCGGTACGACCAATTTTCGACAGATGGCGTAGCAACGCGCGCAAGATACAGCTACTTGTGAATAAATAACATTGATGTTAAATTGAATTAAATTAATCAAATAAATAATAATGTCGTCCTAGCCGGTTTCGGCTATGGCGGCCGTCTAGGTATATAGACTAGACGTCTGTGCAGGACATATTATAGTGCACAAGTGCACTCTCTATTCCTTCAGAGTGAAGCCACACGGTGCGGTACGGTCGCGGCGCGGCGCCGGTGCGGTGCCGCTGCGGCGTCCTGCATATAAAAATCAATCATGTGCCAGACGGTACGTTCCGGCGCCGCATACCACATGTGTACAGTGATACGGCAAAATGTTTACGGTGCGGCGCCGCACCGCACCGTGTGGCTTCACTCTCATTCCCCTATTCCGATGTGACGGCAGTTCGACACGACTTTTCGACGACGTTTGAGGATAGGTATGCAAGAGTGTCTACAGTACCTACCTATTTAGTTTATAAGATAAATGTTAAATAATAATTATGTTCTTTTTTTTTAAACAAGTTATGTAATTTAATTGGTGTGTAACCGTTTTATGTAACTTTAAATAAATAAACAAAATAAAATAAACGACCGGAGTGAAATCAGGCGCAGGACCGACGGCTTAACGTGCTCTCCGAGGCACGGGGTGTAACACCGCCAACTTCCAGACTCCGGACTGTTATTGGAAATTGAAAAATCCCAATAACAATTTTTGGTCCGACCCGGGATTCGAATCCGGGACCTCACGTCCGTGGTTGAACACCGTTACCACTAGACCACGAGGCAGTCTATTATATTTAATATTATGTATTAATTAAACAATATGTATTAATCAAAAGAAAATATGAATATACATAAGTAAAATAGCATGCACAATGTATAATATTGTAGATTGTAGCCATTTTAAATGATTTTGATGATGATATAATATGTAGAAAATCAGATTGTAAAACATTTTTTGTACCCATTGACATCCGCACAGAGACCACACAGATGAGTTGCCCTCCATCTTCCTCCCTAGTACATGGGCCACCAGCTACTCACACACCGCGCGAAACGCGACAGCACAGCTTTATGCCGCCGCCGGTATTCTAGTGCGAGGTAGGTCCCCGGTCTTGCCGGCCCCGTTAGGTTACATGCATGCAATATAGCACTACCTCTTACTAAAACTATTTCTTTCTTTCTTTATGTTCTTCAGGTCTTTTGCATACTTACATTACAAGAAGTAATAAATTAGCTTTATCAATGTAGAACAAGCCACTAATCAAACGCCTCAAACTCGTGAACTCGTTTTACTGGTGCGATCTGAATATAGCTGTGTGTAACAGAGACATGCGACTGGAGTATACTCGTCAAGCGACTTAAGCGCTGTATAGCGTTACGCTGTTTTCACACTTCGTGCTTTAAGTAGTTTCTGAATATATCTCTAAAATATACAATCCTGAATGTTATTATAAACAAGAAAATAAGAACAATAAGCAGGGGCATCATTTTCTAAAAGGCCGACAGCGCGTCTGCACTCTGCACGACACATGGTTTTGCGGATGTCTAGACGGTAGTCACAAACCGGCTGCTCGTTTGCCCCCTATTACATAAAAACAGGCGGTACATTGTTAGGATTCTGTTTCATATATAAATTATTATCCAAGTCCTACCATACGTTTTTTTCACTATGAATTAGTTTTTCCTGGGCAACCAAGAACAACGTCTGCTCGTTTGCCCCCTTCTACTATAAAAAGGTTACCAAGACATTATAACATGTACTTATCACCTGCACTGTTCTAATTCACCGTACCGTAGTTTTTGTAAGAGGCAGGACCTCTGCCGCATCACTACTCTGTACTAGGTACATACTGTACTACTATACTATACTACTACTACTACTACTACTATATGCTGTCGTCTTCCGTGGGACTTATGAGAAAACGGTGGCCCACTGGGGCACGCGATGAAGGTGGGCAACATTTGCATGAAGCTCAAGCGTAATTATCGGCGACAGTTGCGCCATGTTCTCCAATTGCTCATTTACCCCCCTGTGCGATGTAGAAACCGAAAAATATATTATAATGGTGTTACTTTTTTTTTATTCTTCTATATTCACTTCTATACAATGTGTTCTATACTTCTATACAAACCTCTTGTTATTAGACCTACAATTTTTTTGTTTGATATTTCACGTTGGTATTCCCTGTCATTGATATAATACGCGTTGCAATTATCCTAAGGTAAACTAAGAACGTTATTATTGAATGAATGAATGAATGAATGTATACACTGAGCACTTTGTGCACTTTATACAAACATGAATCTTAACATAAGAAACAGAACAAAGATAGTAAAGATACACAAAGGTAGCTACGTAAATAGTAATTTCTGTCTGTCTAAAAAACTGTCATCACTACTATTATTAGATGAAGCGGAGAAAATATAATACTGCTCATCAATCCCATCCCCACCCATCGGTTGATAATAATATAAAAGTATACCTATTGAAATAGTATATAATAAAATACATATAAACTATGCAGAAAAACGAACTAGGCATATCTAATAATATACATAAATAAAAAATAATACACCTATTCCCTTTTATGTTAGTTTTAGTACACGTTTGATTTTTATAAAATTTTTATATCCACATCCGGAACAGTTCAAGATATAGAGAACGCAGATAGCGCCTTCAAATTTCAATTCTTTGTATGTTGGCGGTCTTCCACGTTGCTCGTTCTTCAAATCGAAGTTTTCATTACGAAAATGTTTAAACCAAACTCGCACGATGCGTTTGTTAGCAGTATCCTCTCCAAACGAAAAATTGAAATTGCGATCTTTTCCTGCCGCGTTATGATGCTTACATAGAGAAGCAGGTTCTCATGGAAAATAGTTATATAAAATGTAGAAAAAAAAAGAACGGTTAGTGTTTCTAACGGTAACAAAAGAAGAAAAAATATGGAGCATATCATCAATTATTTGAGGAAGACATTATGTATTGTCACTTCTTGGTGGAAATTCATATTATACTTGTAAATAAATACACGGTTTTTACACTATTTCCACTAATTTAAATTACAATTATTACGACCGGTTTCGATATCCCATCATCAGGTGGGTAGGTATTCTCTTTTTTCTTTATAAGTGAGCCCATAAGATAACATTGCAAAACTATCGGCGGCGACACTGCGCTGGTTTTGTCGGCGCCGGTAATCTGCTTCTCTATGTAAGCACCCTTAGTTCCGCATCGGAACTCGTATTCAAAAATCACTCGAATTTTCGAAGTATCTGAAGCTGAATAAAAGAAACAACTGAGAGTCGAAAATAATCGATTATTGCACATTTTTAAAAAGAAGAAATATATAGGAACCATGCTCGAAACGGAGTGGCAGCACTTTCGCCGAATGTAAAGCGATAATTTTAGAAATAAAGAGCTAGCAAAACACAATGACAAGGACATGTTGACATATGTCATATCATATGTATTATGAACTACCGTTATCTACATAGTTTGTGAATTTGCTAGCACAAGGTTCACATTTTAGCCACTAGTTAGCGTGGCAGTCTCGAAGCTTGTTCCCTATAGTTACCCTGTGAAAAAAGTTTCATTCAAAAATCTCAGTGTCAATTCGAAATACCCATTACAATAACATGGAAATTTCTTACTTTTTTGTGTCGAGGATAAATTATGTCTAAGAATTTGTTTCACAAAAACAGATGTTCATGTGGCTATTGCACTTTTCAAACACACGATAGTTAAAGCACTATGGGGAACTAGAGTTAGCTTTAGTTCAACGTTGTCCACTTAAGAAGTTGGTAGAATTACGTCGATCCACAGATCATACCGTTACTATCTCTTACGAACATACCTAATTAGCAAATTGTTTTTGTCTATCAAAACCCAAATTGTATTTTATTAGTCGTTTTCCTTAATCAATTATTAATCAATTACATTAATCATGGTAACAATAAAGCAATAGTATCAAACATATATAAAGATAACATTATTATCGTATCAATTCATCAATTATTATTTATTAAATATACCTACTAACACTTAGATAAGATAGTCAAAGCATATTAATATAATACTTATAAGATAATGTTGAAAATTTTCATTTGTCTCACATTCAATAAAATGATCTTTGCAGTGCTTACATGGTATCAGGAAATCTATCTACCAGAAGACTATCCTTAACTTTATAAAGTTAACTAAGGATATATCCTTAACTTATTTCCATAGGCGTGAGAAAGGCCCTCGCATGTCTACATAGACTAAGCAGGAGTGTGCATGAGAGGTATTATTAGAACAAAGC
>LUGF01014571.1:3880-32561 GCA_001625245.1 Calycopis cecrops
TACACGCCTACAAAACGTAAGTAGAATGAAATGTTTAACAAATACGATTTTAATTGTACATTTCGAACAAAATATTTTCTTATATTTTTTTTTTTTTCAATGCTGTTTATTTTATTGGATTATCATTATTTTTTTTTCATTATTTTTCTTCCTTCCCTTTCGCTGCATGTGAAGTGTCAAATCAAGATGTGATGATGTTGTTGTTGATTCCTGTTAGAGAACAGGACACACCACAGACGGGGTTTCAAAGGCACAAGATTTTGAAAAAACATGACCTTTTAAATTTAATTGAAAATTGGTGTAACTCTGATAATATTTATAAACTTAATTATATCGTAAGAATCGCTTCTGCACTTAGTGCACTATGAGTAATATAGGGTAGAAAATTTTGTTTATTATTGTGATTATATTTTAGGCTTCTTTATTATTTATGTATGTCTATATTATAAAATATTTTATGTTATTTAGTCTAATGTAAATTATTTAGACCTTGAACCGAAATAAAATTAAATAAGTGTTAAATACGGTAATAATATATTATTGTGCATTCTATGCTTTGGGATTTCGGCATTGAGTAATGAAGTAATGAAATAAATAACAAGTTTACTTGTATTCTAATATATGACAAAGTGAGTGTTATAAATCTTTTACATTATTTAGGTCTTGAATTGAAATATATGTTATATGCGGTAATAATACATTATGCATTCTAAATTTTTCAAGTTTTGCTAAGCTTATTGTTTTCGAGTTTCAGGACCATGGATGAACACGAAACCCGAGGTCAAGGGTCTTGTGATGAGAATGTCCGAGGTCAAGGACAAGCAGGTATTGGAACCCGAAGGCAAGGGTATGATAGCGATGATGTCCGGGGTCAAGGACTAGTCGAGGAGGATACCCGAGGTCAAGGGTCAAGGATTGGTCATACTCGATGTCAAGGGTCACTGACTAGTTATGCACGATGTCAAGTGCCTATGGATGATTCTGACACCCGAGGTCAAGGGTCAAGGATTGGGCATACTCGAGGTCAAGGGTCACTGACTAGTTATGCACGAGGTCAAGTGCCTATGAATGATTCTGACACCCGAGGTCAAGGGTCAAAATATGATTGTGATACCCGAAGTCAAGGGTCAACAATCGGATGGGAAACCCGAGGTCAAGGGACATCCACTGGTAATGATTTCCAGGGTAAAGGATGTCGTAAAAGAAGGAGACCACGACGGAGGTGTTCATCATCAGAGGAAACTGATGGTAACAGTGTGAAGGCAAGGAATATTGCAACAAAGCGGCAGAGGCGTAAGCGAAGGCATTCTGGCACATCCAGAGAGTCATCAGTTAAGTCAATCAAATCTCATCCAACTGTTAAACGAACAAGGCCGAACGATAACATTAATTTGATTCTGGATAAGTTTCTTTCGTTAGTTAGGGATGTAAAGAGTTCAGATAAGCCCAAACTATCTTACGACAAAAATGCCATCCCAGAATTTGACCCTATGGTCAAAGACCAAACTGTATTAACATGGATCAATAAGGTAGAGGAATGCGCAGAAATTTATGGTTGGGACGAGAGAGAGATAATTCATTACTCTCTCCCAAAACTAGTCGGAGTCGCGAAGTCGTGGTACCAGGGTCTCCCTAGCCTTTTGTATACGTGGTCCGAGTGGAAGAAAAAGCTCTTAGAGTCGTTTCCCTGTCGCGAAGACTACGCCGAACTTTTGACCGAAATGCTTAGTAAGAGGGTTAGATACGGTGAATCTCTAGAACAGTATTACTATGCAAAGATTAACTTAACAAACCGGTGTAAAATAACTGGTAGGCAAGCCGTCGACTGCGTACTCCACGGTGTAGATGACCGTGCGGTTAGGGTAGGAGCGCAAGCGGTACAGTTTTCTGAGCCCGAACAACTTTTAAAATATTTCAGAACAGTTAAAGTAGGTAACAATCGCGAAAATAGTGACGGTACTAGACGAAATACCCTATTTCGTATCGATAGGGGAACAAGCAGCTCGAGCTCGAATAAATTGTCGCAATTTAGACCTAGTTTTAGTAATCCTAATATAAGATGTTTTAACTGTAACCAATTTGGACATCCTAGCTTTAAATGTGATAAACCATTGGTAAAGTGTTTAAAGTGTGATAGGTTAGGCCACCAAACCGGTAACTGTTTTAAAAGGAATGAAAATTTAAATAACGATCCTACAGACAATAATGAAAAACAGGTTTCGTAACTAAGTGTACTAGATCATGCAAATGATAAGTTTATTATGATGTGAATAGTATGTGTATAGTGTAATGGATGTCTCCATTAATCGAGTTACGTTTAAATGTCATTTGGATTTAGGCAGCCAGTGTTCCTTAATAAGTGAAAGCGATGTCCAACTACTAGGTATCGATACTATTACTGACGAGGAATTAGCAACGTTACGAGGCATCGGCGCAAACCTTATTGAGCTTTTAGGAATGATAAGTAGTAAAACGTTCAGTGCCGCATGCGGTTCTTTTAGGGCACACTTTTACCGAAAAGCCTAATTTGATCATAACTTAGAACCCGGATAAAATTATATTTGGGAGGACAACCTTCAAAGCGAAAGTCTTCCTTGTCTCTCGTGACGACGTTTCTATTCCGGTAGATGAGTTAAGGGCCTTAGCCGTAGTTAGTAACTCGATACGTGAAGTTGTTGTGAACGTCAACGGAGGGGACGGATGTTAGGGACCCCGAGGGGAAGGAATATTATCTTCTACCTGGTGAATACGATGTAAGAGTAACGAGCGCCCTTCTTGTTCATAATGCATCTAGTTCCACAATTGATATAAAAAGACTCACTTTTGACTAGAGCCATTCAGATACATAGAATATTAAACTCTAGCGCGGTTACTATTAGCGTTACAGAAATCGATGACTCGATCATTTGTAATCCAAATTTTTCAACTTCTCAACGCTTAGCCTTGCAAAATGTATTATGTGAATTCAAAGACTGTTTCTCCAGTAGTCTTAAAGATTTAAGATTTACAAACGCTGTCGAATTGACAATTGATTTAGAGGATACAGATGATCCTGTCGTGTATAGGCCGCATGTCTCATTCAGAAAGGTCCCTACTTCGTGAAATGGTTCATGATATATGGATATATTATGAACGACCAGGCTGGCGCAGTGGTACAGGGCTCGTATAAGTGGAGCATGTTGCGCCAGGGGTCGCGGGTTCGATTCCCGCCTAGGTCATGGATGTTTATCTATTTATTATATGTATTTCTATAATAAAAATCTTAAATATATAAAATTTCTTAAATTTATGGAACATATTAAATATATATTTCCGTTGTCTAGTACCCGTAACACAAGTACACACACAAGCACGGGGCTAGACCAACGTGGCGTGTAAAGTTCACAGATATTTAAAATGTAAATGATAGACAGTGGTATAGTTAGGGAATCGTCTTCGCCTTATGCAAGTCCAATTGTTCTTGTGAAGAAAAAGACAGGTGAAAAGAGACTGTGTGTCGATTACCGTGAACTCAATCACAAGACTACAAAGGATCATTACCCTTTGCCTCGCATCGCAAGGTGGTGGATCCAACTACAAGAGTTTGATTGTTCGATCGAATACAGGCCAGGAAAAAAAAATGTCGCACGTAGACGCTCTTAGTCTCAATCCAGTAGACAACCAATTGAGTAAAACCCACATTCTCGATATTCTATTGGTTGAGTCTGAACAGGACTGGATCGCGACTGTGCAGTTGGCTGACAGTGATATAGACAGGACATTCTTAATGACCCCAATTCTGTAAGTGTAGTCGATGTGTACAAAAATTACAAAATTAAAATTAATCATGTATACTGTATTGTAGGGGAGAAAATAAACTAGCTTGTACCTGAGGGGGCGCGTTGGCAAATTCTAAAAAGAAACCATGACGATGTAGGGCATTACGGGTACGAAAAAAAAACATTCGACCGAACAAAGAAACACTATTAGTTTGAGGCGTTTCGTAAAAAAAAAATATATGTATCTGCGTGTGTAGAATGCGCTCATCACAAGGCACCGGGTGGTAAACGCGAGGGTAAGCTCCGTCCAATAGAGAAAATAAGCATACCTTTTCATATTGTTCACGCAGACCACCTGGACCCTTTGGACCGTAGTAAAGGGGGTAGCTGTTACTTACTCATCTCTACAACTTATATGTCCTTCTTGGTTGTTTATAACATGTGTGTGTACGGTGTGTAAGTAGCCGGTGGCCCATATAGGAGGGAGGAGAAAGGATAGCAACGCATTTGCATAGCCTTTACACGGAAGTCTGTGGGCGTCGGAGTCAAGAAAATGGCTGAGACTGCTCTTTTGCCCTTTTAAACTATTAAAAAAAAAGTAGGGACATCAACTCCGACATTTGGGTATGTTTGTCAGTCTCTGGGTCTTCTAATTTGTATGAGAATGTCGACTATTCATATGATATAATCTATTCGGTTCGGTCGTGAAGAAACCAGCACTTGAGTGAGTGGCAACCAACACCGCGGTAACCGGGCCACCGATACGGTTGTCTGATGACATACATAGAGCCAGCGCTAGTACGCGACTCCGTCTCAGTCTGCATCTAAGTCATGTGTTCCTGGTACTTTTCACCATTTTCATTGCTATAAAAAAAGGTTTTCCAGATCGAATTTTTGTGAAAACTAAATTTGACGACGATCCATCGACTCGAAAAAATATCAAAAGTGACAAATTGGTAAATGGGATCGGGATCTGGCCGCAACTGGACAACCCGCAGCCGTCTGGTGATATGACAGCCAGCGCTAGTGATGCGACTGTCTGCGTCTACTAACTCATGAGTTCCTAGTACTTTTCACAATTTTCTTTGCTCATTTGGGTAAAAAAAAAGGTTTTCCAGGTCAGGATTTTTGTAAAAAATTGCCTAAACTCGACGATATCAAGTCAAAAAAAAAAAGTGAAAAACTGGCTACATAACCGTAACTCCCCGTGGCAAACGGATACTTGCCACAGGTTACCCATGAATTACAAACATAGACTTAATAAAATAATACCAATGTACAAATATGGTTAGACCTCTGGTGTTGCGGATGTAGGTGGACGTTGGTGATCCTTTACATCAGGTGACCCAACGGATCGTGTCCCTCCTATGCTACATTTCTCAAGAAACAGCGCTCGTGAGAGAAACAGAGTAATACAATCCCATACTCAAAGATTTAATAAAAATAATATTTGCGCAAAACATTTCGATCAAACGATTTTGATTTAATATGCACTGCAATAGTTATCAATTTCGTTTGACAATTGATTTTATTTACACCCTCTTGGCGCGAAATCCTTTCTAATTTGCATGGCGCATTGTCAAGGGAAGTTTTACTTTTAAATGGCCACAAAAGATTTTTTTTTAATAAACAACATTGCACGGCAAGGAAATAGAACATCTGCCAGTAGACCCTAGTTGCAAAAATTTGAATATTGCATTGCTAGTCTCGTTGTAGTTCAATACGTTTTTCAATCCTATTAATATTCTAAATGCGATAGTTTGTATTTCGTTATTCTTTTAGGTAACTGCGCGAAATTGTTTATGCGTATAATATTATAGAAATACAAACTATCGCATACTGAATTGAGATGAAAATTTGTCGAGATATACCTAACTATAATTAGATTAAAACCTGAAATGTTAATGTTAATGTTAATAAAATACTTCCCAAAAATGAATGGTGGATGCATTCTACGCCGGTATGACCACTAGCGAATAAAAATAATTAACTACATTATAAAAATAAATAGGTGTATTTTTTTATATGTGACGTCACAAAATCAGTTGGTTCCCTTCGATTTCATGCGTGTGACACCGCGGGGCACAGCAAGCAAATATCAAGTTACCTACATTAAAAAATAGATATTATATTTTTATGTGTGAAGTTTATTTCTTAATGTTACAATCTTTCGTGTTTATAATATGCGTGGCGTTGACCTTTGTACCTTAATTAAGACTTCGGTGCGACGTTAGCTAAGAGAAAAGGCCTGATCAGAAGATGATAGAGACCAAAGATTTATCTAATTTTAAAGGTGGAAACTACACAATACGCAATTTTTGGGGATACATGTGAAATCTAGTACTTACCTAATTACGACGAACAAGAGCTTATTTTATTCTATGTTAAATTTATTTATGTTAGATAATAAACGATGTGCGAAAGGCTCTACAAAATAATACCACCAATACCTACCTACTGTCTGTAGACAGTAGTAGACATTTACCTACTGAAGAAATTTAACATGAATTTGTGCAAAATAGCCAACTAAAAATTTAAATAAAGTAGATATTTATTATTACTTATATAATATATTACATTAATATTTATTATACAGTTATGATATCACTATAATGCATTGTCATAACAAATCGGCACTGTGCTTTAAGTACCTAACAATAAAATAATGTAGCTAAGTTAATAGATATACCTATGTTGTGATAATTTCTTGATAGAAATTCATAATAACTACAACCAAACTATAGCTTCCATAACATTAATCCCATTTAAAATAAATTTGAAGCAAAAAGAAATGAACATGGAATATTAATTACTACAAATGGACAGAATAATTGCTCAAGTTTAAACAAAACCTATATAATACCTAGATATAATGAATGATAAAAATAAAAGAATGATAAAATGATTTATTACAGACAACATATTAAGAAAAATAATATAATATACAAATCAATGACAATCAAAATTTTATTTGCAAAACAGCGTGAACGCGCGAAACTCGCCAGACAATGCTTTTTCAAATCCGCCATCACGCTTCAATTAAACTGCGTACTAGAAAAACCAGAATATCGGGTTTATTCAAACTTGGAACACGCGCCATATTGTCGTTCGCCAATTTTTTAATGATTTAAATCAAGGGTAAAAGTGTTTTGTCGTACAGCCGGTATGTAAATGTTATAGTTGCGAATTAGCTAATAATTGTGTTATTTGTTATTTATTGCACGGAGGAACTGTGAATTAGTTAAAATTTATAGCGGTATATTTAAACTGTTATTCATTTGAACTTTACATTAAATTACTACAATATCATGTGTTTAACAAAAAATGACAAGTAAACATAATAATACTTGGTTAATTGTGCTCTTGTAACAATTCCTATTACCTGCTTGGATATCCTTAAGGAAAGTACCTTACTGTTACTAAACCTCATCAACAATCCACATGGTGCGTAAGTTAGGCACCTACAGATCTATCTGTTAATAGCAAAATATATTATGTAGGTAAATATCTGTACAGGTAGTCCGATTGTGATGCATGAGCTGTTTAAGTTTTAGCTTTTAGCATAGATTCACCTGTATAATGTATATACCTATTTATTCTTTCAAAAGAATATCACAGTAAAGACTAGCTCGTACTGTCGAAAATGTCACGATGTAGAGCCAAGCTCAAAACTCTACCCACCTAAACGTTACAAACTCTACAATTCGAGCAAAATACATGGCCTGATCGAACTGGCTGTTTATTATTTTAAGAAAAACAAACGTCATCCTCGTCGTCATCACCAAGTGCACTGCTGGACTGCCATAGGTCACTGTCATGTATACCTACATAGGTAGTTACAAAACAAGTAATAAACTGCGAATAAGCTTTCATTTGTGGCCCTGTGACAGAAGTTCACTATTGAACTACCTACACTATTGCAAATTTAAGCTAGGTTATTTTTATAGTGTAGGTGAGCAAACGTGCAGTCCTTTTCAATCGCCCATAGACATCCGCATAGAGGTTATACTGATATGTTACACTAGTTACTGCTTCTTGGGCCACCGGATATTTACACGACTCTCGAGGCACAGCAGCTTCACGCCTGTATCATATAATAGCGTCGGTAAGCAGATACCTACCCAGGTACTGAAAATACTTAGCTCAAATTCGCATCTATAGGTACCTAAGTAAAAAGGTGGACAGTGGTTCTGGGAAGCAGGTAGGAGTACCTAGGTAGTTTATCTTGGATAGAACCTTTTATACTGGTTCAATGAAAAAACTACCCCATAGAGCTTCGTATCTCCTATCTCTACAAGTTTCTGCTTAGGATTTAACTGCACATAGGTACCTACTATACCTATTGTTCTTGTTGCAGGTCTTGCTGTGATCAGAACAACCAGCAGGGTGGATCAGACTTCGACAGTGTCGTCTTTTTTTATGCTACAGGAGGGCAAACGAGCAGCCGGAGCTATTTTCGTGACTACCGACGCCCACAAACATCCGCATAGAGGCTATACACATGCGCTGCCCTCCTTTCTCCTCCCACCTCCATGGGCCACCGGCTACTTACTCACCGCGCGAAACGCGGCAGCACAGCTGTCACTTTACGCCGGTCTCGTGTAAGCGAGAGGTACCTCCCCGGTCTGCCGGCCCAATTCGACTGCATGCAAGCATGCTGTGTGGCACTACCTCTTACCAATATATAGGTATTATAGGTTACTTCAAGAACTTCCAGCCAAACCCGACGACCACGTATACCTACTTGATAATAAAAAATTCTAGAACGTTGTAAAATCATGTTACACCCCTGTATGTTTATCTGAACTTTTTTCTAAATAATCCGTGGAAAACAGCGTTGATTGTATAATGAATTAATTTATGTATTTATGTGAAGTGTAACCATGTATAATACAATTGTTTGTTTTCCCCCAATAAAATATAATAAAAAAATAAAATAGAACTCGTCATTATTATAATGTTTTAATTACTTTGTTATCTACTCTACTATAAAATGTATAAAAAATAGGTATGATACCTACCTATTTTTATACCTAGGTATAGGTATTTTTTGTATTATATTGAAAACAAAAGAGCAATGGTTGCCTTTACATATGCTGTGCATCTTCTTCCCAGCTGCGGAAAAGGAAGGGGGTACCTATGTCCCCCTAAAGTCTCCCTAAACCTGAAGACAGAAAAGTCTTCACTTGTCCGATGAACAGTATCTGAGGCAGTGTTTCATTACGCTGCTATCTGTAAGAGGTCCCTCCCAAAAATAAAAAAGTGTGTGCTTTAAACCACACAACTGAAGTAAAACTTATTGATTTAATACACAAATTCATTACAGTAGTTACAATGACATAACATGTCATATGATTTTTTTTTTAAAATACATGAAGGTTTCATTTAAATTGAATTTGAATGACAACTTCCATTGGCCTCTCCTGATGTGTGATTTTTGTAACGCTCTCGCCAGTTTAATCCTCATGTCAAGCGCATATAGAAGTTTTACTTCAAAAAGGTTGCCTTTAAATGAACTAATGGACCCTCCTTTCCCCCTTCCCTCCAACATGGGCCACCGGCTACTTACAAACTGCACGAAATACGACAATTCAGTCAGTTTACGGCGGTATCGTGTGAACAAGTATCTCTCCGGTCGGTGCAGACCAAATCCGCAACAATGCAGCATGGACTACCTCGTACTACTAAAAAGTAGTAAAGTGGGTAAATTTGAAAGGTTTTTGGGGTCCAAATCGGACCAACACGACTGGGACTGTGTCCCGGTCATGTGGGTTCAATTTGGTATCTGGTAGGTACCTACAGTCCCGGTAATGTGGGTCCAATTTGGTACCTGGTACCTACAGTCCCGGTAATGTGGGTCCAATTTGGTACCTGGTACCTACAGTCCCGGTCGTGTGGGTCCAATTTGGTACCTGGTACCTACAGTCCCGGTAATGTGGATCCAATTTGGTACCTGGTACCTACAGTCCCGGTAATGTGGGTCCAATTTGGTACCTGGTACCTACAGTCCCGGTAATGTGGGTCGAATTTGGTACCTGGTACCTACAGTCCCGGTAATGTGGGTCCAATTTGGTACCTGGTACCTACAGTCCCGGTAATGTGGGTCCAATTTGGTACCTGGTACCTACCTAACTCTACGATACCGCCGCAACGTGACGGGTAAGTTTCCTGGTTGGTTCATTGGCAGCGCCGGATCCAGATTGGGGCTTAGGGGGCTGCAGCCTAGGGCCCCGTGGAACTAAAGGGCCTTAAGATCATTTTTGTACCTATAAAAGGGCCCGTTATCTCAACTCCAAGGTCTCCCAAGCCCAGGGCGCCGCCGGAGCTTAATCCAGCGCTGTTCATTGGAGGGGCAGAAGGAGGGCAAATCTACATAACAGTTGTGATGACCTTTATGGGAGTCGTTGGTATAAAGGCTCCGATTGCTCATTCGCCTATTTGAAACGTGTGATGAAATTCTAAGGAAATCGAGGAAATTAATATAGAAATGGAAAAAGTTTACCTAGGAATTTATTCTCAAAAACAGAGAACGCTTTTGGAGTAAAAAAATGCAAGTACAATTTATACAACTAAAAAAAATAGCATTCAGCACCTATGCACTGAATAAATACCTACCTAAAGATCACTCTCAATCTTAAGCCCTAAGTCTACTTAAGTAGGTATAAGTAGGTATTGTCGGTGACTGTCCAATATCCCAATTTGATAAATCGGCCTTATTCGGAGCACTGTTCCTTCCAAAGATTTTAGTAAACAGTAGTTGTAGTGGAAGTAACCGAGTCTAGCATTCAGAAGCACTGACAGAAATATAGTTAATAAACCAAGTAAGAGGTAGTGCCACCCTGCATGCTTGCACACAGCCGAATTGGGCCAGCACAACCGGGGAAGTACTTCTCGCTTACACGAGACGGGCGTAAAGTGACAGATGTGCCGTCGCGTTTCGTGCGTTGTGTAAGTAGCCGATGGCCCATGGAGGTGGGAGGAGAAAGGAGAACAGCGCATATGTATAGCCTCTTTGTGAATGTCTATGGGCGTCGGTAGTCATGAAAATGATAACGACTGACCGTTTGGCCATGGCCATTAAAAAAAACCACACGCCACCTCAAAGAAAGCGTTAGTCAACGATTGCCCAGCTGGGAACCGCCAGCCGATAAAGCTTAACGTGAAAAGGATGAGCTGAGCATCGTCAGGAACTTACTTGGGGTAGGTAGATAGGTATCTATTCATCAGACCCACAGTCAAAAATTTCTTTACTACACGACACGAGTAGGTAGGTACATATCTTCAGGTGACGCGAATGTTTATGGACTATGAACATCCACAAGACTAGAGAACGAGACAAATTCACTTCGAATTAGGGGAAGGTTGCTATGATTGGACCACTTAACTTTAGGACATCCTATTTCACAAAATATGACCAACAAATGAAAACCAATTGCTGAAATTCATTGTTTTTTGTGTAAATTAATGATATATAAATTATTGGCCATGAAAGTTGAGAGGTTTTACAGTAACTCTTCAATGAGGAGTTGCTTTCTTTGGACCACCGTTGCCATGAATGGACCACTAAGTTGCCATCAATGGACTTAGTAACATTTATATTAACGGTCCAATGAAGGTGACTCAAATTACACACAAAATAAAAATTACTTTTTTATTGAAAAGTTTTTATAATAATCATATATTTTTTTTATCAAATTGGAAGGCTTCTCTTGACATCTTTGGGAGTAATACCAAACAAAGAATTCTTCATTTCAACAATGTGATCCCTTAATTCTCTTTCTTCTAATCTCCTTCTGATCCTATTATCTGAACTTTTTCCGCAGCGTTTTGGTTTTTACTGTTCAATCTTCTTTTTAATGAGGCTTTTGGAACGCCATAGACTCGACTCGCTTCATGTTATCCAATAGCTTTTTTCTTAAAAATTCTGCTACAAGTTTCATACCAGCTTCATTCCAAGAATATAATTTCCTTATCTTTTTCTCTGCCGACATTCTGGAATATACAAATATAATCCGATTATAACAAAAAGGTACGTAGGTATAAGGTATCTAGATACGTGCAATATAAAAATAGACAATACGAAAATCTATTTATTAACTTTGATATTACATTTTCAATACTGTACATAATTCCATTTATAAATTTTAATTTTAATTTTTATGTAAAAAAAAATAAAAGGTAAAAAAAATAATTTAGAAAATTTGTATTTGTAACTATTGCAATATGAAATTCACACAGAGAAGAACATTTTTCAGAATTATACTAAATAAAAATAAGCAATTCGCTAAGTTTCTTTGATTAGACCGGTCCAATAATGGCGTCACCATTGTGGTCCATTGATGGCAACTAGGTAGGTATATCAACATAATGAAACCGGGTATTAAAAAACGTGCAAAGTTAGGTAAAAAACTTCATAGTCTCTGTAAGCACAGATAAATTTGCTATTCGGACACAATACAATCATCAACCATGAATAAATACAATGCTACTTACATGGTTTGTTGAAGGCTCGATTTTTATATCACGATCACCGCTGACACAAGTGCATACGTCACTACTTGCCACACGTCGCGAGGGCACTGAGGTTTGGCGAGGGGGCAAGGGGTGCTGTAAGGTTGCCTATCAACGTATTGAACTCGTTGTGACATGCATAGTTTTTGAAAAAATTTGGTGGTCCAATGAAAGAGCCGGTCCAATGATCGCAACCTTCACCTAATGCTGAATAATAAGCACTTGGTAGGTAGGGGTTGAGATAAAAAGTTGTTATTAACATTTGGTAACAAAAACCACTTTAAGGCTTTACAAGCGCTGCGAGATTTTTGTAATTTTTTTAATATAGGGAATATCTAGGTACCTATAGGAGGCATAGGTACCTATCTCTAAGTAGATTTAATTTAATACTAGGTATGTTAAAGCCTAAACTAAAGTTATATAATGTACCTACCTACCTACCTAGTTAATAGTTGTGGGATAGTGTACCTAGTCTCTAGTGGCTGAGGGTTCGCTACATTTGCACTTTGCTCTAATTACCTAAGTACCTATCTATAGATACCTATAGGTAATTATTAATTATTATTAATTTTGTTCGAAAATAAAATAATCCCAGTGTCGAACCTACATTCATGTAAACTGTATTCCTCATTCCAGTCTATTTCTGCATTTGTTTGTCATACTAAATTAGGTATGTTTAAGCATTATTGTACCTATGTATTATAGGTATGCCTTTTATCGTAAAAAAGGTAACTTTTATTTTACGCCACCTACGGCTAGATAGAAAACTATAAATATGCGAAAATATGTATTCAATAATACAAAATAGGCCATAAATCCCCTTTATGGCGGATGGCCTCTGACGTCGGAGGACGCGCAATTTGGCGCCAAAATTCAGCGTCCTCAGACCGCGCCTCACACACACGCCCCGCCCCACACACGACGGCCAATCGCACGACTCTGAACACCCTCGCGCAACACGCATATTGATCTGCGGACAGAGGCTCAGCCGTACATTTCGACATATCACACACTAAACACTGACAAACAATAATATGAGACGCGCACACTCGATTATCGACTTTGTCTCGTGGTTATACAGATTAAAATCACTTGGCAAGCAAGCGTCGCTTAGCATACATCCTTTCGCGTTCAGATATAATTTATTACGTCTTTAGAACGTTCAAAATGCATACGTATTCGTAATAAGATAAGAGTTATTTGAGATAGCACGTTTTTAATGTCCATTAGACCTCTAAATATAATTAAGTAGGTGATGATTAAATTTGAACAGTGTAAAACTTAATTTGAGCACCGAAATAAAAGCAGACTTCAGACTACAAAAGTTAAAGAGTACTTATTTGTTTCACTCTGTTTTTTAAAATAACTAATAATACTTACTGTGAAGGTAAATAAATTTATGTAAACGTTTTTTTTTCTATTCTACTTTCCTTCTAAGGATAATAAAATAGATGTGGTAATAATTTCAATTTCGAAATACCTTTGGCAAGTGGTATTAGAACTTCAGTTTCGTGTGTGACAACATCTAGCGGCGTCAGTTGGAAACAAAAACTAGATTATAAACTTGGTTTCTCTATTCATTGCTAGATGTCACTATAAGGAAAAAGGATTTTAACATTTCGAAATTAATTTAAGAAAAAATCCCTATCTTAATGTGATAGTGATAGTTATTGCTTTAAATTAACATGACCTCAATTAATTTTATTACTATATAGATGAAGAAGTGAAGCAATCCTAATAACAATACTAATTATGTTCATGTATCAGTTGCAAACCAACAATACAAAAGTAACTAAGACTACAAACAAATCATTATTCATCAATAGTGAATAAGCGCATTAGGATTGAGAATGTATTATTACTTAAACATTAATTCAACACAAGTGTTTAGTACAATATTCACTGTATACTGAATAATACCACATAGCTTTACTATTTAGACGCTAGATGGCACCTTGTGCGTGTTCAAGTGATTTACATTACCTTGTTTTTTTCAACATGTTAAATGCAAAGTAAACAATGTCCGGGTCACAACTAGTGAAGCAAGCAGCTGCTAGTATACCTATTTAGTTCTCAGGACAAAACAGTAGCCTTTTATGTTAGTTTCAGTTATTGTCCAATATTATCTCATTGATAATAAACATACAGGAAATTGATAACTTCAACAGTCCAAAATGGTTATCACAAATAACCTTGAATGAGTAGCCTCAGCACTTAAATTACTGTCGTTATACCCAATGAATTAAAAAATCACATATTATGTAGCAAAAGAAGGCAATGAGTTATTTTTTGTTATAATAAAGGGGGCAAACAAGTAGCACTTACACGACTACCAACTCCCATAGACATCCTCATGCATCGTTGTTGTTGTTGTTTATGCAGATGTGTTACCCTCCTTCCTCCTCTTAGGCCACCGCACCCCACCAAAGTTCAACAGCACAGCTATCACTTTATGCCGGTATCATGTAAACAGGAACTACATCCCTGGTCATGATGACCCACTTCGGCGGCATACATGCAGCATGGCATTACCTCTTACTGAATTAAAATAAGTTCTCAAATATTCACTATTTTATGGTAAAAATCTAAGACAGAAGATAAAAACAAATAGTTATTTAATACTTTATTTAATAAAGTTAAAAATGTCAATACATTAGTTTCAAATGTTTGTAATAAATTATAATACATTATTAAACAACTATCTATAAGAATATACAAAATCTTAATATTATTATTTAATACTTTGACATGATTATACTGTCATTAAAATTTGTTTACAATTAATAGTTTGACTAATATAATTAATAAATTAAATAAATTGTTATTCAGTTATGAGAAACCCAATATTATTGTTTACATCAATCAAGTGTGACAAAAGTATTGTATATATATAAAGCATAATACATATCTGCTCTCATCATAAATACAGAAATATATTAAAATATTAAAATTGCACATAATATAGTGTTTAAAATATTGGCAGTCTGCCTTTGTATAATAGACTGATTATTATAGTTCAGTTCTTTTCCGACTTGTTAGTCACATTTGATGGTTCAGATAGCACTAACGGAATATCACCTCCAACATTCTTCGGGACCCAACCTGCCGCATCCTCTTCTAATTTCTTCTTTTCCTCTTGCATCCTCTCATATTCGTCTATTTCAATTTGATACTTAGGAGTTGTGATTCCTAAAAAGTTTGCTAGCCCTTCACCTGCATAGTCTACGGCATCCAACATTTTTGAGCTTGATTTCCAAGCATAATGTGACAACCATGGCATCCAAGCTAACGATTGCTGTGTGAAAATTAAATTAAATGATATGAAAGAAACGCAGTATTTACTTAATTTATTTACATGACTTAACAGACATTTTATTTATTTTTTACATGACATCAGATACCTTGAAACTGGGGGTGATGTCATAGTTCAAAGTGATGAACTATGAAGAATAGAAAAATTTGGTTTACTGTTTACTTTACGCAAGTTTGAGAATAAAAATAAACATATATTGAATATGTGCGTTATTGTTCAATACTCACTGGATCTACTTCCTCTTTTGGTGATTTATTTAATTCTTTAGAAATTTCTTCCTCGATGTCTTCTTCAACTCCGTCGCAAAAATGGATAACTCTTGCGGGTCGATTAATCGTAACTTGTATATCGTCTCTTTTACCCTCTGCCATTTTATACTTTAGTATTTTAATATACTATAGAAAAGCGAAATCCAACTTCATAAATAAAGAACTGGTACGAGTACGACACAACAACAAAACACGAAAATAAGATTTCTTCTTCTTCTTTTAACTGTCGTTTGTAGAAATAGCTGAATGTGAAATTGTCATCAAATAATTAATGCGGTAAAATTGTCTTTTTGGGTAAAGTATATTCCAAGTATTCAAATTTAAAAATAGCATTTTTAAAACTATAAGAGAACGTGGGTTAATATATTATAAGATTAAGGGCGTGGGCTAAAATCGATGGATCCTATGTTTAAGGGCCAATGCAACAATTTGAGTTTTTTCACTTTTTTGTATTATTACTACCTTTTACCCATATTAGCAGCAATCACTAAGAAAGAGTAGGAATTTCTGTGGTAAAACGACTAATATGACACATTACAAACGTATTTTATTCTCACCCTATTTCTTAGGTGATATTAGTTTATTTTATTATTGTATGCGATTGAAAGTTCGTAATCTATCAGTGTTTGAAATTGGGATGTTAGTTGATAGCTAACATTTATGGAATGAAAAAATAGCTACGAGGATCGAAAGAGCGAAATAGCTAGTTGTATCTACGATATTGTCAAACTTAGAAGTAAAGAAGGCTGCAAAGACTTCAGACTTTGGTCAAACAATAGGGAACGTGCATGAAACATAGAGGCAGCATTGTCGCCACCCTAATGATCATCATAGAAATGAAGTGCAAGGAGCATATAAAAGATGAAGTGCTTAGTGCTAGCAAAACTCTAAGCAAAAGACAATGACAATTTGACATAATATGTCTTAACATAGTACCTACGTACAAACGAAAATTTGTTGGCATTCGGTTCACATTTGAGCCACTATTTAGCCTGGCAGTCTAGAAGCTTATTCCCTATTGTACATACCAAAATGGAAAGATAATTATGTTTTTCTTGTACTTTTATGTAGCTAAACAGTTCAGTAATAATATCAAACATACTTTCCTTGAAAAAGGCCATACCCAAAAGGAGTGTGACTCCATTCATGTCAAAATTGAGAAAGCTTCAATAAAAATATTTTTACCCTGTCTGAGTCTTTCGTTAATGAGATGGGCTAAAGTAAAATGAATAGCCTACAATGTTATAGATGTTAGTCAAAACAAGACTTGATTTCAAATAAATGAAAACGAATTATTATATTACCTAATTGGTAACCAAATTTCAACTGGGACCAAAGATTCAGAAGGATAAAGTGTCTTGGTCTAAAATTAAGCAAGTTCATGTCAGTAAACACGAACCATAGGTACATTATTTTTTACTAATTAGATGTACCTATCTGAAGATACTAGCAGAATCATTTATAATATTACTGTTAGAATGAAAAAACTGACATAACTACGGAAGTATTCTAAAAAATATGTTACATACGGAAGTATTCTAAAAAATATGTTACAATCATTTGCTACCAATATAGGTAATAAATGGTTACAAATGCATTATACTTGGGCCGCGGTCCGAATCACGCTAACGGTGCTCAGAATGCAAACGTCTTAATAAGTCGGACCGAATCGTTAGAACGCTCACGCGCGCTTACGAGACTATTTGATTCGGACCGCTCGGTGTCAGCACGCATGCCATAACATAACCTTAACTTACTAACTTATCCAACCAACAATACGTAGTTATAATAATGTAATTAATTTATATTCAGACTCCAAAAATACCTGCAGGTCTATAAAATCAGACATTATCACAACTATAATCTATCTTTAATCACAAATAATTTAAATTGGTAATACGTTCCCGGATTTCACAGCAATGACAGCTTTGTGACAGCTATACTCAGGATGCTTACGCGCGAATCGTGAGCGCCGTTAGCTTGACAGATGACGTCATATATGACGTCACGTGAGCTCACATGAGCATTGTAAGCACAAAACCTAAGAGCCTGTCCAGATTGAGCGAATCACGCGCGTAACTTACGCGCGTAAGCATTCGCCGCGTTGTCGAGGTACTAGAGCTGCATACGACGCGTCCAGATGCGGCGTATTACGCGCGTGATTCGCTTGTAACACGCGAGACTCTCGACTCGCGGCGTATTCGCCGCGTGTCGAGATACTCGGGCGCCCTTTTAGCGTCCAGAACTACGCGCGTGTTCGCGGCGAATGCACGTATTTTAATAGGAATGAAGCGCGAAATATTCGTTTTTATTATATTAATAAATAATTAGGATTTTTTAAAGTTGTTCTTGATTTAATACACATGATGTCTAATATTTTCTTTTCCTATCCTACTGATATATCGATATTTTTAAATAAAAATATCAATATCGATATTAATATTATCCAAAATATCGTTAAAATATACATATATCGATAGTTTATTGCAATTTTATAAAATTTTATTCCTATTCCGACATTCTAGTCACTCCCTCCAAGCGTGGTTACGTGGGTGATTCGCTCTATCTGGACTTCCTTGTATATTACTGTACTCTATGATCTGGACGCAGCACAAAAATGTTACGCGCGTAACCTTACGCGCGTGATTCGCTCAATCTGGACGGGTCTAAGAGTACTTTAATACTACATACAGGAACACAAAACGGACCGGGCTGATTCGGACCGCGGCCTTATATTGTGATCCAGAACAGTAAAAGTACGATTTATAGAGATTCAAGAATTCCAATATGATTTAGGATGATTTCTATGTTCCATAATTAGTAATATATAGATTTTTTTTGTCCATACCAATTCCAAAGCTGATAGGTACCTGAATGTTATAATATTCTGAACTTTGCAAAACTGTTTAAAAAAAATCTTATTTGTTGATTGTTTTGACTTCTGAGTTCTGACTTTTGTTATTTGTCAGTTTCCAGTTGAAAAATTGTGTTGTTCTTGCCTCTGGGTTTTGATAGTAAGTAATTAAAATATTGTTGTACTTATTGGACTGAACAATTATTCCATAAGACTTATTTGATATAGACGGAGGTAAATAATAGGAAAATAAATGTGCCCGATCTGATAACACAGGTTTTTAAGACATGGATGGCTTTTGCCGAGCCTGCTTGGCTCAGGTCGACGATTATTCAAGTTTATATCCATACAGTGAAAAGAATAGGAGACTGTTCGTATATTCTACAGGACTACAGGTACCAAAATTGCTCTTCTTTAGTTTTATAGACAGAGTTGTGTTATTATTTTGCCTAACGGAACAACTGTATCTATTATGATTTTCGTAGCAGATAATCTATGATACGGTTGCGAACATTATATTCCCTGTTAGAGCTTTTTGCCATTGCTGATATATAGCCAAATCGTGCAGGAACAACCAAGGAAATTACTCTTTCTCACACAATTGTGGTATTGGCATTGTGTTTTGAGCGATTTATGAGACTCCAATAAGAAGAGCATGAGGAGAGGATTGCATTCGCAAGTGTTGGTTGTTACAGTTGGTTGGATCTCTGTATATATGAAGCTTCAACTGCTTATTTGCCAAAAATATAGACTATGCTTTCCTAACATTGCAATTCAATTACATAGACATTGCTATGAAGAGAAGCAAGGCAAACTCTTATTGTATAATAAGGGATCATTTAAGTATGCTGTAAGAAGATTTGTTGTAATTTTTAAAAACCCTTCCCCTTTTCAGGAAAAAATGCTTGAATTTGTAATGAAATAAGCAAAATAAGTACACCCCCACCCCCTTCAGTGCTTACGTAATACTTGAACAACCCCTAAATATTTAAGAGAAGTGACTAGAAATATCATGTAACCTGTTCTGTAAATGTTGGTTAAAATATCATACTTTCTTGTGAATTACAGGTAAAAAGAAATGATAATATAATATTTCAAATATGTAAAGACTGCTACATTGGTATGAAAAATGCATGTACTTTTAAGAAGAACAGTAGAAATTGTGATAGAAAATTAAAGAGCTATTTTGCACTGAAAGAAGATGGTGACTCTACAGACCTGAGTTCTTATTTAAAAAACAATGATGATAGTTTAAAATTTAGGTGTGTATATAATGTTAATTTTTATATAGTTGTGAGAATTAATGTTAAGTGGTTGTATATCATAACTCTTTATTGGAATGGGGAAAAACCATTTAATTAATGGACTCTACTTATCCTCTGCTATGGGCAGGGTCATAGAAGAAGCATGTGGAAAATAGGCAACAGGAATTCCACAATATATTGTTGAATTCCCACCAAGTTACATTAATATGTTGATAATTACTTATTATTTTTTTCAGACTTCCAGTGAATATTGGTAGCAGCACTCCTGCAAATCAAAGAAGAGATGATGACAATGGTACTGCTTTTTATTTGAAAAATAAATTATATTCTTCCACTTTTCTATTTTCCAAATACCTTTAAATATTGTTGAATGTTGTTTAAAATTGTTGTTAAAGTGTAAATTGAAATTTGAATGCTTGCAAATATAAAAATTTGATCTGTGTATATCTTGGCATATCTGTAAGTAGGACAGTATTATGTATGAAATAAATCAATTACTTAATTTTTTTTATCATTATTAAATAATAATTGTAAACATAGTTTCAATATTTTTGTTTTTCATATTTCAGAGTCCACTTGCACAAGCATACAAAATTTCATGACAGACCTCTTGCCTCCTGAGGACATACCCGACAATGAGGCAAAGATAATTAGGGAGGTTATTGAAGAGGAGGCAGATATTTTAGAGGATTCCCTGGACTCACACTGGCTCCTTGATGACTCCTCTGTGGACACTGATTTTCGTTTAGATTTTAGGTAATATTATAGTCTCACTGAGAGGATTCCTGAAAACCAAATTGATGAGCAGTCATCAATTTGATTTTTTGACTGATGACTGCTCATCAATTTGGTTTTGTCCAGAAGGCTAGAATGACCAATAACAATGAGAATTTTATTCCATATTTTTTTTTTATAATAGATAGGCTTGTGATTGGCCAATGCCTCACCTGGTGGAAAGTATATTAATAATCTAAGGATACTGTCCCCCCAAAGTGCACCTGAAGTGGTGGATCTAAATACATTAGTGAAGGGATAAGTTATACAAGGACTAGAGAGGTTTTTTAAAGCAATCAAAGCTTTTTTTTGAAACATTGTTGATAACCCACCTCAACACGAATCGAGACATACAGTCATTTGTTTAAACGGTATCATGTGAGTGTCAGGCACTACTGAGGTGGTACTCTTGGTCGTGCCTGCGCATGCTACAATACAGCAGCAAATATATGTACATTTTACTATAAAATTCAACTATTTAATCATTATGATTATAGTTTCAGCCCCTTTGCCACGCCTCGTCTGACAAATGAAGATCACTGTCACACACCAATAAAGAAACAACACACACCAACGACACAGACTAAATATGAATCTCATAAAAAGGTCGAAAAATTCCTAGACAACCATGATAGTGTCAAAGATGTGTCATTGCAAAAGTTACTGGAAAACATTGATAGCCCTTTGAAAGGGATTGATGCATTTGGCATGGAGCAGACATGCACTATAGATTTCAACCTAGATACTGGTGCAAAGAAAAACCAGACATGTGTTATAGATTTAAACACAGATGCTGGTCTAAAGATAAACCAGACATGCGCTATAGACTTGAACCTAGGTACTGATCTTGAGAAAGGCCAGATTTGCTCTATAGATTTGAATTTAGATAAAGCTTTGAAGAAGGATGCTGAATATGTTTACTTGGATCGAATTTTGACACCTACAGGTAATTTTTAATTGTATTGTTGGTCCTATGTTGTTGTGTATATTGGCTGGATTGCGGTGCAATTCGGCAATGGTACTACTTACAGAGTCCTGCATGCATAATGCGAGCGACCTACCATAATGCGGCAATAATATATAAAAAAAAACAAAAATATGTGTTAACCAATTAAGAGGTTTTAGGTCCTGTAATAAGCTACACAGCATACTCAAATATGACTAAAATTCCATTTAATGTAATAGTTTTTGTTTAATCAAAATCGGGCGTGAATTTTTTTATGGTATAGGGAGCCAAAGGAGCAGTTAGTACCATTTTCAAAAGTACTGACACCCATAGACATGATGCCCTATTTTTCCTCCCACTTCCATGGGCCACCGCCCACCGGCTACATACGTCGCTTGAAACGCGACGCCACAACTGTCTCTTTACGGCTTACGTTAAAAGCACAATACAGTTTCTGTCCTCTACAATACAATTTACAATTTATTGATCCTTGGCCTTGGCAAAGCGGATAGGATTATACAGGGTTAGTTTTTGGTCGCCGTTCAAATTTTAAAGTAACGAAGTAAACATCATTCCAAGGGTGTGTTTTAAACAATATTATCATCTAATTGTAATTTTGTTAAATAAAAATCCATTTGAAATGGTCCTTAAAAAATACATCGATTATTGTTCGTACACGAAATGTATCGACTTCAAGGTGTGTCCAAGAAATATGTTTTTAACATGGGACAAAGTAATTGTATCTAATTATTTTTTTATTTCATAAATCGAAAGTATTATTGATTCTGAACCAAACCTTTTCAGGTTTGGTTCAGTGTTGCCGGTGACCAAAAACTAACCCTGTATAACACAACATCAAGTAGTGTCTTTCTTACAATAAATTATTTAATAGCTAAAACAGTGCAATAATAAACAGTAAATACAACCCTGTATAACACAACATCAAGTAGTGTCTTTCTTATAATAAATTATTTAATAGCTAAAACAGTGCAATAATAAACAGTAAATACACAGAACTATTTGTGGATGACTGGAATTCAAAATAGATTAAGGTCTGTATCTTAGGTAAAATACATATATCTTAAGTAAAGTAATATTTAAATAATATTTAATAATTTTAATTTTTTTTTATAGTGAGAGATGATATATCCGGGCCACCAACTCCGCTCATTGCAAACATTCTCTTCGGTGACAATGATGAAGATATGGATGATAAGGAAAACGGAAAAAATATGGAAAATGAAATTAATGTTGTTGAGGAATTTTTAAACATAAACGAAAGTGTCTATAAAACAGAAAATACAGAATTACAGACAGAGGGAAGAAAAGAAGTGAAAGAAATAACTGCAAAAGAGATAGAAGAGACCTCACAAGAGAATAAGTTTTGTATAACCAACTTCTACTGCAAAATGTGTAATAAGCAATTTGGGCATTTGAAAGGTCTTAAGATTCACAGCAACAAATATCACAAAATGAAAATAGATATCAAGCCGAAGAAGAAAAATGTCCCAAGGAAAATGATTTGCGATATGTGTGGGAAGATATTTCAATCTCCCAGATCTCTTATAAGACATTTAGAAAATCATAATGTAAGTAATTTAATAGTATCTAAGGAGCTGACAATTAGTAATATTTCATCAAATTATACAAATATTATTGACCTTATAGAGATAATATTATCGAACACAAGTTTGAGACATCTAATGATTGAGTTATTTAATATTCATCATTAACCTTTATCGGTTCACTGCTTGATATAGGCTTCTTTTAATAAACGCCAAGATGACCTATCCCCCCATTCCGTTTTTCCCGGACTGGCAACTGGGCGGAAATTGTCTTTCCGACTGCTGACCCGTCGACCAACCATTCGTCTTCCTAATAATGACAGCCTTCTTTTTTAAATTAATAATATTAAGTTATTGTATATTAAGGCCTTTGCCCAGCAGTGGGACAACATAGGCTGAATAAAAAAAAAGTTATTGTGCTATGTACCTAATGATCGCCTAGAGGCCGCCTACAACTTTTTACAAGCAGCAGAGTGACAATATGCTATCTATAAGGATATAATCAGTGCCGGATCCAATATGTAATTCAGCACTTCTCCTGCCTATAAGGCCCGTGAATAGAAGGAAGAAAGGGTGCGAAACAGTCGCGCCACTGCTCCCACGACCTAATAACTGAACTTTAGTCTATTCTTATATTTACATCTGTTATCATTTCAGAAGCCGAATTCGTTCAGCTGCAGGTACTGCCCGCTCAAGTTTAGCAACCAGGTGCGCGCAAACATGCACGTAAGCACGCATACTGGCGTGCACGTGGACAGTACAAAGAAAATGGTTTGTACACTTTACATTACTTTAAGAAAACTTCTTTAGCGGTGTCAGTATAAGGAAGAGGTAGTGCCGCAATTGGGCCAGTACTTTTAATAAACAAGTTAAAAGCTTAAAAAAAGAAAGTAAGGTTAGCTCAAAAAACATCATATTTTTTGCCAAGCTCTAAAAGATACTGGCGTTAAAGAAAAATGTGCTTCTACGTATCTTGTGCTGTATGTGTTTCCGGTGGCCCATAACCTAGGGGAACCACCCTGCTTATCTCTTACTAAAATTTGAACACCGGGGGTTGCCCAGAGCGTGCCGACCCAACCCGGCTTCACGCCACTACCTCGCGCTTATATTATATTACTAGCTTCCGCCCGCGGCTTCGCCCTCGTGGATTTCGGACTTCAAAAATGGTGTTGTTATTATTATACATAATCTAATATTATAATGAAATATATATTATATTAAATATATACGTATTAGGTATATGAAACAATAAATCGCTTTGAGAATAGAATTTATCGCCGCGCATTTTAGGCGCTTTAGATATTCCGTTTAAGTCAATCTTATCGTGATAATAACTTTTAATCTATTCGACCAAACTACTTAGTGTAAAAGACAAAGTTTATCTACATTCAATACGTAAAGTGACAGATGAATCAATTTTCATAAGAGTTCGATATATATTCTAAAATGTGCATCGTTAAAAAATATCCAATTTAATTGAATGTTTGGTTCACTATTTTGGTCACAGTGACTTACACATAAAAGGTGTAAAAAAATATGCTGTCGCGGACTTTTATTTATAACTATTTAAGATAAATAATCCTACAGTAATTATCTTTGTGTAACTCCAACGATTAGGGCAGCGCACGCTAATATTGCTCTCAGGGGGCTGATTTTTTTCCGACTAACTTGACAGTTATCGTTATATTTTAACCAAATTATAAAAAATCCCTATAAATTTTAACTTATTATGTTATTCTGATATGAAAGATATATTACTGTAAAGTTTCATGAAAATCCGTTCAGTAGTTTTTGTGTGAAAGAGTAACAAACATACTCACGAACTTTTAATTAGTAGGATTACTTATACAAGGTTGATAAAAACGAGAGGCATTAAATTAAACCACATATACTTACACAGTTAATCCGAAACTATTAAAAAAAAGTTTACGACAAGTATACGAAAATGCTTTTTTCAAACTAATTAAATAGCGGAAAAACCTAATCATGCTTTGCACCGGGCGGCTACACCACGCTCGGGGAGAATGATCCCGGCGGACTAAGGGCGGCCGGGCGCTAGATTAGCTGAGGATACAGCGTATACGAAGTGAGAAAAAACTTTAAAAAATTCCTATGGCTAAACTATAGCTCCGATCGATCTGGTTTTTGTTGTGTAGCCTGGAAATTTACACATAATTTGAGGTTTCATTTAATGTCTCTCGCTTTTATTAACCTTGTATATACTTATGCTATTTCAGAAACGCACATGTACTGTTTGCGGCAAATCGTTCTCGTCCGTGTCTAACTATCGCATGCACGTGCGACGACACGACAAGTCGTATCAGCTCGAGTGTGAAGAGTGCGGCATGAGCTTCTACAGGACGTCAGACCTCAACTCGCATATGAGGTAATGTGTTAGTACCGTTATTATGTCGCTGCAGACTTGGCCATAAAACGTAAGAGCGGTGGCGCGAATGTTTCGCTCTCTTTCCCACTCACGGGCCTTACGGACAGAAGCAGTGACGCGAATATTGATGGCGCTTCGCACACTGCCACGCATCACGCTGCGTGTTGCGTGTCGACGCACATACACGCGTACTTGCAGGAATGCCTGCATCATCGTGCGGGTTTTTTACGCACTCAAGCGCGTAGTTGAGTAACGTGGTTCCCGCACGGCGGCTCTCATTTTATCCAAAAATACGCGCGACACCGGGGCATAAAGCTTACATTTTAATGCCATACGACGAGTTGAGTTCGCGTCGAGTCGGCGCCGAATAGTTATAATGTGAACACCTCTATACGAACCACAATACGTTCCAGACGCCACACGGGGGTGCGGCCGTTCTCCTGCACGCTCTGCCTCAAGAGCTTCGCCCGCTCCGATGTCCTCAACAGGCACATGAAAATGCACACAGGTACACTTTATAGCATCGTATTTTTTTTTCCATGGTGTAAGGGAGCAAACGAGCAGTCATTTTCATGACTACCGACGCCCATAGACATCCGTATAGAGATAAACAGATGCGTTGCCCGCCTTTCTCCTTCCACCTCCTTGGTCCACCAGCTACTTACACACCGCACGAAACGCGAGAACACAGCTGTCACTGTAGCGAGAGGTACTTCCCCGGTCGTGCCGGCCCAATTAGGCTACATGCATGCATGCAGTGTGGCGCTACCCCTTACTATACTTTATAGATCATAGCAAAATCTCAACTCGCACTCAAATCTATCTCAAATCGCATCGTAATGTCAACGGCGGTTCGTCCTGCGCGGTGAGAACGCTGTGAGGACCATGGTATCGCTGTAGCGCTAAATCTAGCGATTATTGTTGAATCCAACTAATAAAATATGCAGCGCAACATATTAAATTCAATGTGTTTAAAACTGGACTTGGATATTTTTAAATCGAACTGTGCTGCTACAAGATTGTTAACTAATCATCTCTCCCAATTTTAAATTTATGACATTGTTACCTGTACAGAGATAGAGAAATGTGTTTTATAAATGTAACTAATTATATGATCTAGATTGTAATCAATACGAGTAGGTACGCACATAGTTATAGTTTATATTATTACTAGTTGTGAAAACCTATAATTGGTTGTAAGATATTTAACCTGATTTTATAATTGTTTATAATTGGTTTTCCTAATAAAGAAAAAAAAGTACTGTAAGCGGTAATTTAATTATTATTAATTATATTATAATTCCTTTTCAGGCGAACGACCGTTTTCCTGCAACTATTGTAACAGGCAGTTCACAAGTGCTTCCGAGTTGAGGGGGCATCAGAAAAACACCCAAAGGTGTATCAAACTGCAGAATAGTGCAGCCAACAACAGCGATCACGATGTCGGGAAGTATTTGGTGATTGGGGTCTAGGAACAGTGGGGCTATGCTCTGGGCGGGCCTCGATAAACCTTGGCTTGGGGGCCCCCAAGAAGATTTCTCACAAAAGACGAATAAATGTTTGTTTGGGAGGCCCTGTGTCTCGAGGGGCCCCGTATACTTAATACGGCAGATACGGCGGTAGCTACGTACGTCTGGGAATCCCAAGGGTTTGGGATGAGCATGGACTAAATCATGGAATTGTAATAAAACGATTTTGACGTATTTTATCGAGGTTTATTTCAATACATATTTTACAATACTGACCTTTCAGCTTTACAGCAATTGTCGGTGGATGGAGGTGACAGATCTCCTGAAATTATAAGTTATTATAAGTATCCGAAGAATAAACTTAAGAAGTCATTAAATCATTGAAGTTAATAACTTAGGCTACTAGCAGTGGCGTAACTACAGGGTGGCAAGTCGGCAAAATGTCACAGGCCTCCAATAGGGTTGCCGGAAAAAAGGATTCATATTTTAAAATCTCTCGGCTCCCGGATCGCGGGCAAATGGCTGTGTCCCGGACTGGCAAGGGGCTGTGGCAAAAATAATTTACTTTAATCTCATAATGTCTTAAAAATGCCATCCGACCATATTCATGACCTTTTTTTAGTTCTACCGGATTGCGGACTGTAGCGAAATTAAATTATTGTAATCTCGTAATGTCAAAAATGCCTTCCTTTAGCCCTCCCCGATTTTTAATCAACTGAGTTGGCAACCCTAGCCCCCAGCTGGATGGGGCCCCCGAACAGGAGAATCCCAACTCTCAACATCGTACATCTAGTAAAAAAACTACCCGCATTTTCAATGCATTATTATATTTTAATAAGTAGTGGTTCTAATGATTTGTTGCCAAGAAATTTAATGCAGTTCCACTCATAAGCTGACCTATGTCAATTTCACGGTAGAGGTAGTGCCACGCTGTATGCTTGCATGCAGCCGAATTGGGCCGGCACGACCGGGGAAGTACCTCTCGCTTACACGAGACCGGCGTGAAGTGACAGCTGTGCTGTCGCGTTTCGTGCGGTGTGTAAGTAGCCGGTGGCCCATGGAGGTGGGAGGAGAAAGGGGGGGCAGCGCATCTGTATAGTCTCTATGCAAATGTCTATGGGCGTCGGTAGTCATGAAAATGGCAACAACTGCTCGTTTGCCCCCCTGTACCATAAAAAAAAAAAAAAAAATCCGCCAAAACTCAAGAAATAGAAACTTTAAGTTAGACTCGCGTTTGCCGTCACAGCGAAGAAGCCGGTAGACCAGGGGTCCCCAGTGTGCGCCGTAGAAAGTAAAGAGTTGCGCCGTGAGTCGAACCACATCTATTCTGGAATATCTTTTTGGGCGCTCACATAGGTACCTAAACAAAATAACCTCTTTTCTCTTTCGACCAAAATAAGGCTGATGACCCGTGCACCCACCAGCTTCACCCACTAGTGGAACACATCTTTTTCAAATAGCTAGTTTAGATAGGGTGACAAAATACAAAACATGAAACTGCGGCGCAAGCTGAAAAGGTTTGAGAACCCCTGCAGTAGACATTTAATACCAAAACATTTGTACCTTCATGA
>LUGF01014571.1:61814-79102 GCA_001625245.1 Calycopis cecrops
CCGTCTGCCTGTACGTCTGTCAAGACCTTTTTCTCTAAAACGCGTGAAGGGATTAAGCTGAAATTTTTGTCAAATACGGAGGTCAGTTACGTCTTGATGCCACACATACAAAATCACACTTCTAAGCTATCGCAATAAAAAGTTATAGCCATTTATGCACAAATTTTGTATGAACGCACTTTTTAGAAAATTTATAGGGTACTTCCCGTTGAGCTAGAATTCTGAAAAATAGCAAGAAGTAAGACCTTACAGTATACATATAGAAATAAATCTAAAAATTGGTAAATAAAATTTATATCACTGGAAAAATCATTACCAACTTATGAATGTAGTTCGTTTCATACTAAATGTATGCAAGCACCCGCATATATAAGTTTGTCAACTTGTCGCAGGGAAGTGTAATTTTCTCAACGTCTATTACTTTTGCTCATACCTCCCGTTCCTACGGAAACCTCGGTGTGCGAGTCCGACTCGCACTTGGCCTGGTTTTTTTTTGACGCAGGGAAAATGCATTTGTCCAACCAGCATAGGACGAACTGAGCGGGTGTGTTGGACTCGGCACAAGAGTACCCCTTCCAACTAAAAACCAACGAGAGCCGTCGGCCGCCGAGGTGGGATGTGCCGGTTCTATCAGCAACAGGACATGTCTTAATAGAAACCTGACCTAACTCTAAATATTTCCATTTACTCTCGCCGAATATATTGTTATTTGATACGTCTTCTCGAAACCTGTAAAACATAAGATAAGTGCTCATATTTGATCAGAATATTCGCTCGCTCGTGCCAGAATAGAAATTTCATCAAACAAGAATATTATTTTGTTGGATGTGGTCATAGAAATATTTAACGAGGGACCACGGTCCACTATAGACAATAAATTGGGCAGACTGACACAGGATACATGAATAATTCACGATGTCGCAATGGAACCTTTGGACACAGGCTCTTTTAAATTCTGTTGGGCTCAGCGAATAGCGATAGCGTCAAAATTATTCGACCCAGGGAACCAGATGATTTTAAGGACGTAGAAAGTTACAAATAAAATATCATACATGTGTCTTGTTACTTTTGAAAATAAGCTTCTTTGATGACTCAATACTTTGATAAAAACTTATTTGATGATATAATAATTTGTGTTCTTTGATTTTATCGTTACTGAAACGTCTTTCTTCAATAAAATTCACAACTGGCTGGCGCAGTGGTTACGTAGCTCGGTTAAGCGGAGCTTGTTGCGTCAGGAGTCGCCGGTTAAAATCCCGTTCAGGTCATGGATTTATGTATGTATTTTATAATATCGCCATCTTTATCTTTACAGCATTATAAATTAATATTTATTCTTCTTCTTTAGATATATTTTTAAATATTTATATGCTTACAATGCATAAGCTCAAAAACCACTGTACATTCTTCTATAGTGTGATATCCATCGCAATGATTACCGGCAAGTTGCGAGAGTTGAGAGGTACCTCCCCGGTCGTGGCGGCCCAATTCGGCTGCATGCTAGCATACAGTGTGGCACTACTTCTGACATTATGGTAATTTTCATGTCGGACAGATAAAAAATTCGACTTCCGATTACAGGATCATAGAAAAATTTTAATGATGTGTGTTGTTAGAAGCAATGAAATCACTCTTGGAAAATAATAATTAGTTTCAGCTTACCTACGATTAAAAATAATATAAATATATTTATTTACGTTAGTTTACACACATCAATTATCCATACTAATATTATAAATGCGAAAGTGTGTTTGTTTGTTGGTCCTTCTTTCACATCAAATCGGATCAACGGCTTACCTAAGCCCAGTCTAAAAAATAGAAAGTGACGTTTCACCCAATTTGGGCAAACATTTTGGGCGAAACGCCACCTAAGCCGGATCAACGGATCGATGCGATATTTAGTATGGAGATAGTTGAAGGACTGAAGAGTGCTATCGGCTCGAAGTATGTACAAATATTTTTTTTTCCACCGCAGGTAACAGCTGTTAATCCATAAATAGACATCCATGACCAAAGACATAGGAATCTAACCTGCGACCTCTTGCGTGACGCTCCGGGTACACTCGCACCCGTATTTTTAGGAGTTACTTTTGGAGCTAGTTAAACTGATGTAGTGCCAAGATAGTTAAACTAGATTGAAGATTGATATCGTGGCAACTCAATCTCAAGTGATTGCTCTTGATCTTGTTGAGTTTGCTCTTGCTTTAGCGTCTAGATTCTACTTAAGGGCATCGCTCCTTATCATGCGATGTTTTTTTTGTTATCTATACTAGTAAGGAAGTTTGGAAGGGTAATATTAATTTATGGATCATGAAAATTATTAGACCAACAGAAATGTAGTATTCTCTTATTGAAATAAATTTATATTTTTGAGATTATGATATTTTATTACGGTTATGACAACCATAAATTTCTACATATTTTCGACGGTTAGTATTTATTATAGAAAGAAAGAAATAAATAAAATATTATTTATTTGCCCACAATGAATAAATATAATATAAAGTTATAAACTAGAGCAAAAATGTGGTCTTATAGCTAAGGACGCGATTCCTTCCAAACAACCATGGGGAAAAGGACATTTAAAATCTAATACAAAAATTTTCAAATTGTATTTTGAATATTTTTAATACATAAATATCCGCATAGCCGGGGGATGTAAAAGTGTTTTTACCCCATCTACTTAAGGCGCGTTCCGGAACCACACAAAACATGGCAACATATCGATCACTTGACGTTGATTTTTGTAAAAGATATAAGTAAATAATTTATAGTTTCTTTACAAAAAAAAAATGAATGTTTGTCTATATGTTCTTTATAGAATCGTAAACTATACATTTGATCATGTCATGGTATTTAGCAAAGTTGTTGTTTATGAGTCCACGAAGATTTCTGAGTTGGTACGACCAATTTTCGACAGATGGCGCCACGTGTAGCAACGCATGGGTACAGGTAGTAACTTAATAAATATAGAGGAATAGTGTGGTAATATAAGATGATATTAAATTTAACATATTCATGTCTTGCATAATTATAATTTATAACTTCTCAAACCTCGCAGAAAACAACAATGGAATATGTGTAACGTTACACTTTACTCACAAAACTAGATTTGTTATCTCAAGTGATAGCTAGATCATAATTTATTGAATATTATGTTATTTGTACCCCATATGTACGGGAGGGTTATAACCCGTCGGTTACTCAGCTTGATTAATCAAGGCATTGTGTTTATCTTACCCCGGTATATAAACTGGATGTTATTGATAATAATAACTCAATAATAAAACAATGAACATCGGTATCTACATAAACAAAATTTGTAATTAAATTTTGAGTTCAACGATACCATCTTCAAAGCTTCTGACACAGTGTAAATATGACATACTTATACTGTGCTTCTGACATTTTATTTCTCACATCTTCACATGTGACACATGTGAATCACAGTGCGTCCGAGGTAGTGCCATGCTGTATTGCAACCGAAATGAGCCAGCACGACCAGGGAGGTTGTCTTCAATCTCTTGCTTACAAGAAGTAAAAGGTGCGGCTTGTAAATAACCGTTGGCCATTGGAGGGGGCAACGTATTTGCTTGACAATTGTGCGGATATCTATGGGCGTCGTTAGTCATCAAATGGCACCGATCGCTTGTTTGCCCAGATTCCAATCTGCACTCAACGCGATAGTACAGGGGGAATTTTAAGGTCTTGTAATCGAGAGGTGCCATAGCGCTCTTGCTGGCTCAATTACTTTTACAGGCATTACTGTCAATCTTAAGATATTAATCACCATATATTCAGTCCAGACGGCTATATTACACATTCTAATCTTATTAACTAATCGTCCACGCCATTAGATCACTCGATATTACGTCACAGTCGAGAGCGAGTGAACTGAATACGATCTGATAGTCGGCGCCGGGACGTCGGGTGTTACGACCGAACGATATATACCGCCTTGAATTACATAAGGGCTATGTAATACATATATGTACATTGTAAATAGATTGACACAAATTTATCATGACTGTCGATGCCTGCGTATTTGTTTGCCTTGCCTTTAGAACATACCTATAGATATTAAAAAAAAGATAAATAAAAAGATTGAAACAGTTTTATTACAGCGATAAGTGTAGAGCTAACGATGTCCCTCAGAAATCAAAGAAATTCAATTACGTTAATTTCTACGAAATTTCTACGACCACTCTACGAGTCTACGTCGTAGCGCGCTACGAATTTATTTCACATGACAACAACGAAGTCGGTGAAATCCAGTCAGAGGTAGTGCCACGCTGCAGGCATGCATGCAGCCAAATTAGGCCGGCACTACCTCTCGCTTACACGACACCGGCGTAAAGTGACAGCTGTGCTGTCGCGTTTCGGCGGTGTATAAGTAGCCGGTGGCCCTTGTGGGAGGATGAAGGGCAACGAGTCTGTAAAGTGTCTGTGCGCATGTCTATGGGTGTCGATGGTCGTTAAAGTGTCTCTGACTACTCGTTTGCGTATATCATAAAAAAAGAGTAAGTAGTACTAAAGAGTAGAGCTAATCACTTGCGGGATGACATGAAACTTTAACGATCTGATTGTGTTAATGCCCTCCACGTTTTTCGGGTCCTTTATCGATAAAACCCATCGCTAAGGGTTTTATGTGGACCTAAAGAGACGTTTATAGTTTTCGGTGAAACTATACAATTTAAGTCGAGTCAGCATTATAGTCGTTTAAGATGTCATGATCATTCTAAAAAAAAATTCTTTTTTTAAGATTTTTTTTTAAAATTTATAGTAGCTTCCGCCCGCAGCTTCGCCCGCGTGGATGTCAGACTTCAAAAGGTAGTTATTATACATTATGGTTCCATCTTTTATAGCTTAGGCAGCGTACGCAAAATAAGCTACTTTTCTGGTTGATTTTTTACAGCTTGTGTCCGAAAAACCCAAATATCTTACGGAAGTCTATTTTTTTCAAAAATAAGATATAGTCTTTCTTATTCGTGGGTAAAGTAACTTTCGAATGGTGAAACAATTTTTAGAATCGGTCAAGTAGTTTTTGAGCCTATTCATTACAAACAAAGAAACGAAAAGTTTCCTCCATTTTCATGACTACTGAGGACCATAAACATCCACACAGAAGTTATTCAGATGCGTTGCCCTCCTTCCTCCCACTTCATGGGCCTCCGGCTACTTACACACCGCACGAAACACGTAACAGTACAGCTTTCACTTTACGCCGGTATTGAGTGTAATAAGATTTCTCTCGGGATATATATGTGCATATAGCTGCACATACAAATTGGTTGTAGCCTCATTTTTCCACAGATGTGCTGAAAACATAAAAGAAAAATTTTACGAGACTCCCGACTATTAATTACTCTGTACAAACTTTGACAATTCTGGTAGCTAACAGAGATATTATGGCTTATAATATGTGTAAGACCGAGATAATACAACACACAGCTTATAGCATAATGTCGCTGTTAAAATGTGCAAATATGCTTTACTTAATACTAAGATGAAAGAGACACTAAGAGACTAATGCATTAAGAGAGAGCAATGGAAAGAAAATTTTCTTAGTAGCAATCATTTTCATACCAACTAAATCCATCTAGAATGGCAAGCTTTGTACAGACAAGACTCTTAATTTAATTATTGTAGGGACACACATTCTATGTTAATAGGAGTCAGCAAATATATTGTCTGTTGTACCTATATATTGTGCGCATGAGTCGCGGACGACAGTCGATGTAAATCCGTAGAATAGCATAGTCGTTTGTTATGTACCTAATTACTAACGTGGTGTGAAGTAATATAATTAATCGGGATTTCGACTTATATCCTATAGACATTAAATAATACGAACAATATAGAATCCCGAAATCCATTATGGATATCTATACAATACTGTATTATGCTGATCTAAAATATTTTTTTCATCCACATTATGTTTGACACGTGTCTCTGGCAGAGTAGCAGCCGCGAAATCATTAACTTTGATGCCTTTCAAATGGGTAGAAGGACCAATAATCAATTGTTTTGCATTGCGTAAAATATGCTTGCTGCTTTGCAACCGAATATCACTGATATGAACGCTGTGGCACACAATATATCTGATGCAAAGTGATAGCTGTGATCTCTAGTTCGTCCGGTTTGTCAATTTACTGTAACCTTTAGAAGGGAGGAGAAAAAGAGAGTAGAAGAAAGAGGGTAATATGTCAGAATATCAAATCCTATCTGGGGAAAGCGGAAAAGTTGATTTTTATTTCTACATACGAGTAGCGCGAAAGCCTAAAATTGTCTCGAGAATTGTTTAAGGTTAAGCTTTCAGCATAGATCCAACAGTAACTGTTATATCAAAAAATGTTTATAAAAATCTCGTACTTTCTTTATTTTCCGACATCTTCATAGTATTTAAAACAAGCTGAGCCCGCGTGGTTTTAAATATAATAAAAAATAGTAAATAAAGTAGCCCAAGTTACTCCTTATTATATGAGCTACCTGCTAGTTATAATCCCGTCGAAATTGGTTCGGCAGTTTCAAAGATTAGCCGGAACAAACAGATAGATAGTAAAAAATTTAATTCATATATAATTTTGGTATACCTAACGTTGGTACCGTATATACATTCATATGCATGTAGTTTAAAGCGGTTATTTTATTCTTATAAACAGTTACTCCAATTTTATTTATTTGTATACATACTATTAATATTACAACAGAACATAAAATGTCATATTTATTAGCCTATCGCTTTTAGTATTTTAATTAAATAAAGTCTGACAAATATATTTAGTCAAAGAACTCGCAAGCAAAATGTTTGTCAAATATATTATACGCTTAATTGAGTTCACATCGAAGTTGAATTCGCAATTAGTCCGGTCAATTTAGACATTTGAAGTAACAAAAATTCCCGGAAAGCCAAATTTTGGTGGAGACCTATAGTTTGCCATTACAAATCAAGTTTTAAAAGTCCCCATCGATCCTATGTGTGATTAAAAAGTTATTCGAGGTCAAAGGTCAACATTTGATATGATATGATGATGATATGTAAAACATATGACTATTATATGCCTCTTAGAATCGCGATATCTCAGGAATGGTAACTGTTAGGAAAAAATCATTGATACCATGTTTGTAGATAATTTTAAGATCTACAACTTTGCTTTAAAGTATTTTTTGATTAAACTTACCGTTTTCAAGCAAAATCCAAAAAACCTCAAATTTTGACCTTTGACCTCGAATAACTTTTTAAGCACACATAGGATCGATGGGGACTTTTAAAACTTGATTTGTAAAGGCAAACTATAGGTCTCCACCAAAATTTGGCTTTCTGGGAATTTTTGTTATTTCACCACTTTTTTATGTCTAAATTGACCGGACTACAATTACGAGAAGCCAATAATGTATGCGACAAATTGGCTTAAATACTTACCCAAAAAATTATGTCAACTGTACTTAGATGATGCTCGTAGCCGTACAAAGAGATAAATTAAAGTTGATTTTTTTTCAACGAATCCTTATATTAATATAGGTGCATACTAAGGATTCTCCTTAAATTATACATTAAACTGATAAATATCTAAATATTATCTTCAAAACCAGGATGAGTTTTTCATTATCTTGTTATCGTTGAAATTATTTTAATAGACCAATACAAAAACAAAACTGTTTATCAAAAGATGAAAACTTTAAATGCAGTTCCAGAATATTCTATTAAGAGATGATCCGACACGGAGGGCGGTGTAGCGTGACAAGAGGGTCAAAGGGTGACTTTGATGTGCTCCGGAGCGTGGAATCGTTGTACACAGCTAATAATGGAGGAGATGAAATTCCGCTCATCTGATTATTTTCATAAGAGAATTCACTTAGTAATTTGTTCTCTGTTAGATTATTTAGATTGGTGTACGCAATAAATAATTCGTTTTGTGTTAAACGTGTTTAGGTCACATATTGTATGGTTGCGGGTTCGAGGTCCGGGAGAGATCAGAAAGTGCTATTGGGATTTTTCAATTTCTGGTGTCTGGGACAGTTTAATGTCAGGAAGTTGGGACTTAGGGGACATCTCATATAATTTTTCCCAGCTTAAAATGGTGCGAGACGACTTCTTTCAAAAACTATATTCTTTCATTCGCACAAAAAGCCGAGCCCTGTAAGGCATTTTACCTATAACTTCTATGGACTACCGTCCAATCGGTACTAATATCTGCGCACACTCACTTAGTGTCACATGCAGTTGGCTAGCTCAGAAGGTAAAAGTAGCCGAAATTCGGAAGAGAATCTTATTATATAATCTAAATACATTGAGCCATGTTTAATGAGTTAGGAGTATGCGAATACTACGCAGAAAGCTCAAACAATCATCAATTTGAAGTTGTATGTAGGTGACTTGGAACTCAAAAATGGCCTACGGTTGAACTAGATCAAGCTTACAACAGCCTAGGCCATTTTACATTACAAGGTTATATTGACACAACCTTGGGTCTGTTTGAAGATGTACCAACTTATTTATTAAATCCCACATTGTAGGCATTGACATATAAACAATGGTTCACTTTATAGTGGACAATGAAAGTGTGTTTTGGCATCGGCACCACCATGATATAATATCGTTCCCAAGTTCGTCTCTCTGATCATCACAAAGGACTTTGGGCCCTCGGCCTTGGCAATAAAGGCTGAAATTGACTGAATGGATTATACAACGTAAATATTTAGCAGACTCGCCGGCGTCTCGGTGGGGACTGTGTGGCGCCAGGGCAGATGAAGTCATCCTCGATAAAACACCGTAGCCGTACCGTTAGCTTGACATATAAAACTTGTTACATTATCAGCACTTACCTTCATCTAACTTTGAATCAAAGTGAACACCGCTACTGGTACTTGCTATCAATGAACAAAGGGAATCTATTCATGTGATGATGGTAAATATTTTGTCATCCAAAAGAGGCTCGAGGAGGCTAGAGGTATGTAACATCTTCATTTTTCCCGGCCTATCTGAACACACAGCAGTAGCAGTGAGACGTCGAATATATAATAAACTAGATTTTTGCCCACGGTTTCGCGTAATTATACATATTATAAACCTTCCTCTTGAATCACTCTATCTAATAAAAAAAAAACCCATCAAAATTTGTTGCGTAATTTAAAAGATCTAAGCATACATAATTATTATACAGACACACAGACGACGAAAAGCGTACGTAGTGATATTCATCTGACTTAAAAAGATAAATACGTTTATAATAAAAACTTTTAACTATATTCATGTACTTATAGATAATATAGACTAATATTTTTGTTACCTACTTTTATTTCTTTAAATTAGCACTAGCTGGGGCCCGCGGTTTCACCCGCGTAAGTTCCTATAAAAATATCGGGATGAAATTTATTTTACGGCCTCTGATCTACAGAAAACACTGAATATGTTTTGGTTATTCATTTATTTTTTAAAAATTTAAATCAAATTTATATAAGATATAGTAGGATACAATAAAAAAACTTTGCCAAAAAATTTACGTAAACAGAATTTATTAAAAAGACATTAAAAGGGCGTCCTGAACTTAATGTAATTCATAATTGTCAAGGGCCAAGACGCCCTCATTGTAAAATTAAACACGACTCGCGAAGCTAAACGTCCTTCACTCACTTTATCTTACGCCCGTCGAAAAAAGAGGCTTTGTCAGTTTAAGGAAATGTTTTGAGGTGGCTTTCTATTTTTTTTAATAGAATAAGGGTGCTCCCTTTTATTATAGTATAAGGACGACCGTAGACCATAGAGGTTATACAGATGCGTTGTCCTCTTTCCTACTCCACTCCCTATGGGCCAGCTTACGATGTTACTTTACGCTAGTTTCGTGTAAGCGAGAGGTACCTCTCAAGTCGTGCCGTCCCAATTCGGCTACATGCATGCAAGCAGCGCGGCACTACCTCTTTCTACGTTCCGTGAGCCTCCTAATAAACTTTTTATGAATGATTGAATGATTTTTCGTATTCTTTATAATGCAATAGGTAGTATAGATATTGATTATGGTCTTCTTTCATATTAAGGTCTTTTCTTTGAAAAGGAGAAATCACAACGGACGGTAGTTGAAAATCGGCTGATAATTGCTTAATTATTTTTTATTTCCGTTGTATAGTGCCGGTTGTGCAAATAAAGTTTTTATCTATCTATTTTTTTCATTTAAATTTTGAACATTTTATTCACTGCGTATAAATTTTAATATATATTACAATTTTATATAAACATGCGATCAGAGATCAAAGCTTTCAAAGGTTATACTTAAATTGTATTTTCGTGTACATATACGAATTAAGTTATAACTTATAGGTATATACGCATAAGTGCTTTCATTGTTTACTGAAACAGAACGCTGAGACCCTCTCGTAACAATTCTTCGTAGAGTATCATTCATCAGGCCGTCCACACCATTCATTTGACAAAAAATACTCAACGCTGAAGTCGGCAATTATTCAAAGTAGTCGGCCAACAGTTGTGTATTTCATTGGGTAAATGTTGTGTCATTAAAATATGTTAAAAACGAACGTTAATATTTCTTAAGTTTACGCGAATGTACGTGTAGTGTGTACTGTGGCGACTGCACTCGGTGATGATGTCTACGGGGCTTACTTCGAGTGCAGCGTCACTTATATTCTTCACTATTACTCCCTACTTCTTTTCTATGCCGATCTGGCTTACACAATATACTCTTCACTGTTATTTCCTAGTGATAATCTATGCCAATCTGGCTTAAATGGGATACTATAAGGGAAACACGTAAGTGAGAGACACGTTTATTGTAATAAATTACAATACAATAATGACTACTGAATTCTAGTTACATGTTATTTGTTCGCACCTTCCCAGTGCGAATCCTAAATCGAAATCTAAAAGAAAAAATCCTACGTCTGTCAAAGGCAGACAAGATTCGAATTCTCTTTTTAGAAGAATTTGAATATTTATCTTTTTATTAAAAACTATACACTTTCAAAGGTTTTATTTGACTTCGGCCAAATAGTTCCTATACCTACGTTACAGTACACATTGTAACAAAAATATTTAAAGGATTTTATCGCGTTTTACTTAAATATTTCTCAATCTAGTCTAGTAGATCGCCATGTTCGGACTTAGTTATGTTTGGTGAGAAATCCCAGTGTCACACCATGACATGACACATGTGTGACAAGGACATGCGTCATCCAGACGTATGGCGTAACGTGTGTGGTCTGTTCTACACGTATATTAATGTATCGTAGGTACATGTCGAATATCTATAGTATATAATAATATAATATATATCTCATCAATAGTCATGTGTAATAGCTATAACCATCGTAGCCTCTGTTCCGATGTAGTTATATCTTGAAAAAGGTATACGAAATATAGAGGAGGCAATTTATCTGTTATATTTGGAGCCGTAGTGTGAAAATTATACATTAAGTTTAAGGTTAGGGTAAAAGTTAAATTATGACCATTAAATATTTTACGGGCAACCTAGTCGTTAGGTTTTTTTTTTAACGGTATAGGGGGCCAAACGAGCAGTCGGAGTCATTTTCACTACTACCAACTACCAACGCCCATAGACATCCGCATACAGACTATACAGATGCGCTGCCCTCCTTTCTCCTCCCACCTCCATGGGCCACCGGCTACATACACACTGCACGAAACACGTTGTCACTTTACGCCGGTTTCGTGTAAGCGAGCATGCATACATTCGGCTACATGCATGCAAGCAGTGGGGCACTACCTCTTACTAGAGTTATTAATTAGGCTATGTTAGTGAATAAACAAATAATTATTACCCAAAAAGTGCACATTCCGTCAACTAGTTAACGTGGCAGTATAAACATACGTTATCAATTGGTAACCAATGTTTAGACCACCACACCCACTAGGGTGGAAAGGCCACGGAATCACATAGGTTATGCGTCACAGACCCGATGATATTGTTCTCTTCAGCCAGTTACTTTCACTTAGGCAACTTTAATGCAGCTGTAATGGTAGACAGACGGATAGTGAGGCTAAAATTCCCAATGCCACAGATTTGTAAAGCGTTTTTTATGGTATAGAGGGGCAAACGAGCAGTGGGAGCTTTCCGACATCCATAGACAACCGCATAGTGGCTATACACATAATTTTCTTTTCCATTTTCTCTCACTTTTTGGTAACAAAATTTTTATAACCTGCTATGTCATTATTAAACTTTTAAAAATAATGTTGTCATAACAGCTAATTCATTATGAAGTGTAACCAGCATTCCCAGCACTAATATTCTGCCGCAATACCTCTATAGGTATATTATTAATTTTATCTTTGTGTCAACACTAGACGCCACCGAGTCTGACAGTTCAGTCAGTCTGAGTGTTTGCATAACAAGCCAAGTTGAAGGTCAGAGAAAACAAGTGCACTTGAAATATAAATTAATTCACTACGGAGAACTGTGGTATATATTATAATATATTAGCCCATTGTATCTAAACCTAAACATGATAACGAATTGTGAAAGCAGGGCAATACATTATCTAGGATCCCGGGTGGCCCTAGACCTATGTCGGACTCAAAACTTAATGCATCGACTTTATCCCTGTTGGTGCCTTCAGTCGTTATAATTGGAGAGTCTGCATACAACAGGATCCATCGGATCTGCAGGCAATAGGATCCGTGTAACGATAGGCTGACCTCGGCGAAAAGACCAGACTTCTCCTCCTTGGGGACTATTCGATTGCCTCTGAACAGTCTACTACGTCATCAGTACCGCGCAATGGGGCCAGGTTCCCATACTGACCCTTAGCTCCAGTACTCCACAGGAGCACGCCACCAATTTGTCCGAAACCCGCCAGTCGTCACAATCCACACCGCCGTCTACTAATTCATAGGGACGGGTAGAGGACCCTTCAGCCTAGCTTCTCTTAGTCTGACCTCTTCCACCAAGCCAGTATGGGTAGCTCTGTCCAGCATAGCCTTGGGGATTGCAGGGGCACACAAGCCCCTCCACCAGGGCAAGGGGGCAGCATCTTCGGGCGGAAATACGTAGGCATCTAAAACAATCTCTAACAAAAACATTCAAGAGGTCCGCTCTAATAAATTTCGGCTAGCTATATTAAATAATATAGAGTTGAGAGTGAAAGCACATTTTGGCGAGATTTCCTCAGCTATATTCAAATCGCCTACCATTATCCCGCCGCAATCCAAAACGGCCTTGTTTTTAAAAAGCCTAGCCGAAATGTAATTTAAACAATCAGACTCCAGTACAAATTATACAAGGTTGATAAAAGCGAGAGGTATTAAATGAAACCACATATTTAGTTTATCATTTCCAGTCCACACAGATCCATCGGAGCAATAGTTTAGCCACCGCCGCCCGGTACAAAGAGTGATAACATTTTTTCCCTATTTAACTTGTTTGAAAAAAGTATTTTCGAATACTTGCCGTAAACTTTTTTTTATTAGTTTCGGATTAACTGTAGGCTTATGGTATATGTGGTTTCATTTAATGCCTCTCGCTCTTATCAACCCTGTGTAATGTTATTAATAAAAGTGGGGCAGCGCATCTGTATAGTCTCTATGCAGATGTCTATGGGTGTCGGTAGTCATGAAAATGGCTACAACTGCTCGTTTGCCCCCCATACCATAAAAAAAAAACATTTTTTCCATGCAACCTCTTCAGAGGCGGAGGCTTACAATAATTGTCTTTTAAGATGTACGTGCGAAAGTCTGCCACTCGGGAGATTTGAAGCCGGAAAAATATTCAAGTGAAATAACATGAACTTGAATAATTGTTTTCCTCTGGCCTACATATTCGATAAATCTTTCATCGTGATTATCATTATTTTAAATAGTTTTTATCATTTACTGCTTAATAATATTTTTATAAAGATAAAAATTAAGATAATAGGAAATTAAGAAGAGATACATATCTGCATGCAGCTCATTTTAATTATGATTTATAACCTATAAAGATTTAGTTTATTTCAGTTAATGTACGGAATCCCAGAAATCCAAATAATAAGTTTTGTGAAAGCCTAGGAAAAGGAAAATCCAATCCAATACGGAAACACCTTGTAATTATAATTAATTTGGAAATGTCTTTTATAAAAAATAAGTCAGATAAATGGTCGCAGGGCTCGTCGGAGATTTGATTGTTAAGTCGTTTTGAGGCTGTCCTCGACTCGGTTAAATCTAATTGTAGGCTGTGTCGTCCTAAATTTAACTAATAATGAATGAGTGAATAAATGGAAAATACTTTATTGTACATATTATTAGATACAGAATACAAAAAAAATAACATTGTTATATTTGCTATTTGGTTTCTAACAATCACAGATCCTATATACCATCTCCAAATGTAAATTTCCAATATTTTATTTAGTTTTGTGTATTTATATTTTATCATATAGGGGGGCAAACGAGCAGTTGGAGCCATTCATCATGAATACCGTCAACCATAGACATCCGCATAGAGGCTACACAATTGCGCCCTACTCTCCTTTCTCCTCCCACCTCAATGGGCCGCCAGCTACTTACACACCGCACGAAACGTGACAGCACAGTTGTCAATTTATGCCGGTCTCGTGTAAGCGATAAGTACCTCTCCGGTCGTGCCGGCCCAATTCGGTTGCATGCAAGAATGCAGTGGCACTATCACTTACAAATCTTCTCCTTAATGTCATTTACATTGTTACTAAAACCCTTCATCGACATCCCTCACATACAGGTTGGATGAGAAGAAATAATTTTAGATTCAGTTTTATGTATGGAGTGTCCCCCCTTTATTTTCAAATTTATTTAGTTTTATTCAATATTCGAATAAGCGGTTTACAGAATACATCAAGTTTCACCTACATAAGCCCAATAGTTTTGGGAAAAAAATGGCTGTGACATACGGACGGACGGACGGACAGACAGACATGACGAATCTATAAGGGTTCCGTTTTTTACCATTTGGTTACAGAACCCTAAAAATGTCTTTGTGTATAATTTGTTATATGTGTATAATATATTGCTTATAAAATTTATAATAATTTATTAAGATTTGATATACGTTTAGGAAATACTGAAAGGATTTGGAATAAACTGAGCACATAATTATATCGATTACAATCTGTTATTTTATTACATACAATTATTTGCAATCCCGAAAAAACTAAATTGTTCCCTATTTTACAAGTGTAAAATGATCGGACTATTAGCCTAAAAACTGATTGTGGCTGAAAGTTAACCACAGAGTTATGTGACCTTAGTAAACATTAATCTAATTTAAATTGTACATATCGTCCACAAATCTAATCATGGATCAACACCCTTTAAGCCCTTCAATCTATTTAGGGCTCACATGATCCAATTAAAGTTTTGATTAAAATAACATGGACGAATGAGTAAAATAGGATAAAAATTACAGTTTCACGGTCTCCGGTTTGAGGAAATATGTGTGGAAGTGAAGGAAGTAAGAAATATTTACTAGTAAAATAATAACTACTTGAAAGTTTGAAAGTGACGTGTATTAAACATACTTTTCTGTTTCTACTTTCTAATAATCACTACGATGGATCCCAAACACGTGTAATTATATTGATGTTTAGTAGATTCCATTTGTCACTATGTTTAGTTCTGACCCTGGACTTGTTTCCTTCCACTGCGGAAGGAATGTTATACACAGGGCTCAAATCAGAATGAACCTGTCTGCGATTACGCAGAGCTAAATTAAATCTTAAAATTAACGCAATTACCTTGCGTATCTGGAGACCGGCTTAATATATCACATTACTACATAAAACCTATGTCCATAAATTTCACACATGCAATGAGATATACTTAGCTTCCCGTAAAGCCCCAATCCGCCGAGATGAATCTGCAGCAAGCTTCCGCAACAGGGTTTTCAATTGTCCAATGATTCACATTACAACACACATAGGTTCATTTAGTTAGTCAATTAATTTACACTCCCGATAATATCAAAAGGGAACCAACACTAAACTTAACTTAGCAATCATAAACTCAAGTCTCAAATTATGTACGCGGCCAATCTCAGTGGCATCAAACAAGGCGTAACAAAAAAAATAACAATTACAACGATCTCTCAAGAGATTCAACAACAATAATGAAAATATGGCGACTCTATCACAAACGTCGCGTAGCAACCGCGCGGCAGCGACCGACGCGGCCTCACGCGGCCTACACCGGTATTACATATTGATTACATTAATTACGCGGAACACGCCTATATGGCAGCCATATGGTTCAGAACACACTATATTAATTCAAGATAAGAACTCTCTGTAACTCTCTCTTTCTCTCTCCCTGTACGCACGCGACCAAAGCGTCTTAGGCGGTGTAGGCGGTGCGGGTGGTGCGAATTTCTCAGATTTGACACAGATTTATCAACAAAATAATAGTTTACAAACCGCTGATGGGTCCTCAGTGTCGCTAATAAAATAATTGTAAGAGGGTTGTATCCATTTTTTTTATAGGAAATGACATAAATATCGATTTTATTCATCTATTACTTAGCACACGGCCGTCAAAATTGTCTTGGATGGATGGATGGAATTTTCGCAAAAAATCTGTTAGTCTCATCTTCGTTATTTAACCTACTAAATGCGAAAGTTTGTTTGTTACTTCTTCACTCAAAAACTATTAAACCGATTTTCATGAAATTTGACACACACAGAGGGGTAACTTAGATTAACATGTAGGACATTTTTTAAGCCGAAAAAATCGATATTTCCACGGGATCTAAATTTACGCGGGTGAAACCGCGGGGTTCAGCTAGTCTATACATATAATAAATCTGTAGAAGGGTCAATTCTGTACATTGAAAATATTAAAAAAATAAATAGCAGGGGGTGTTACTGGATCGATACCAAACCCAAATATGTGATTAAAAAAATTTTTGTCTGTCTGTCTGTCTGTCTGTCTGTCTGTCTGTCTGTCTGTCTGTATGTTCAGGCATCACGTGAAAACTAACGGTTCGATTTCGATGAAACTTGGTATAATTATATCTTATTATCCTGGGCATAAAATGGGATACTTTTTATCCTGGAAAAATACGTAGAAAAAAATATAGGTACATATAATAAATCTGTAGAAGGGTCAATTCTGTACATTGAAAATATTAAAAAAATAAATAGCAGGGGGTGTTACTGGATCGATACCAAACCCAATATGTGATTAAAAAAATTTTTGACTGTTTGTCTGTCTGTCTGTATGTTCAGGCATCACGTGAAAACTAACGGTTCGATTTCAATGAAACTTGGTATAATTATACCTTATTATCCTGGGCATAAAATGGGATACTTTTTAT
>LUGF01014571.1:80271-90493 GCA_001625245.1 Calycopis cecrops
TGATTACATTAAATACGCGGAACACGCCTATATGGCAGCCATATGGTTCAGAACACACTATATTAATTCAAGATAAGAACTCTCTGTAACTCTCTCTTTCTCTCTCCCTGTACGCACGCGTCCAAAGCGTCTTAGGCGGTGTAGGCGGTGCGGGTGGTGCGAATTTCTCAGATTTGACACAGATTTATCAACAAAATAATAGTTTACAAACCGCTGATGGGTCCTCAGTGTCGCTAATAAAATAATTGTAAGAGGGTTGTATCCATTTTTTTTATAGGAAATGACATAAATATCGATTTTATTCATCTATTACTTAGCACACGGCCGTCAAAATTGTCTTAATGTTAATGTATGGATGGTATTTTCGCAAAAATCTGTTAGTCTCATCTTCGTTATTTAACCTACTAATATTATGAATGCGAAAGTTTGTTTGTTACTTCTTCACGCAAAAACTATTAAACCGATTTTCATTAAATTTGACACACACGGAGGGTAACTTAGATTAATATGTAGGATATTTTTTAAGCCGAAAAAATCGATATTTCCACGGGATCTAAATTTACGCGGGTGAAACCGCGGGGCTCAGCTAGTGTTTAATATACTTTATAAGTAGATTAGTAGTAGTAGATACTTAATTAGTACATTGTACTCATAAAGTTAGGATTACTTCTTTCTTACTTGCTATCTGGTTTGAACTATCTGTATGTGAAAATTATGATATTGATTTCGAACCATTAATACTCGTAAGAACACTTATACTATTTTGATCATAAGTAGTACATATAATAATGAACACAACAAATAATAAATCAATTTATTTTTAGCAACGATAAAAGACCTCCGAAATAAAATATTTTTCCTCTAACAAGCGTCGCCTTATTCAACTTCGTATGGCGCGTAAGTTATTCAACTGCCTTATTAAAGCATAATATAATTGCTCTTGAAAATCCACGGACATAATAAATTAAACAGAACGCTATTAACACTTTCGGGCGTAATTTAAAAGGCTTTTTGTAAAAAGTACAGGCTTAATTTGAAATAAAATATTGGCATTGGCTATTTCGAAATGTCCCTGAAAATAAATTAAATAAAATGTAGATGCGACTCCATCGCTATCGATGTTTCCACAAGAGTCAAAGGGCTGAACTCAATGTTAAAGTTTATTTAACTTAGCTGCAGATAAAATAATTGATTGGTAGTATATTTTCTTTCCAAAAAAGGAAATTAAATAGAGATAGCGCTTTTAAAATTTTGTTGGTTTCAGTAGCAGTGGGTCAGTCCTTTGCTTAAAGAATTATAAAATCGGGTTGGAATTCGGAAACCTCGTCTAGAAAGTTTAAACGTTGTGAGTCCAGGAGAGGAGATTTTAGTAAGAGGTAGTGCCACACTGTAAGCACGTTGCGTGCGGTGTGTAAGTGCCGGTGGCCCTTGGAGGTGGGAGGAGAAAGGATGGCAGTGCATCTGTATAGCCTTTATGCGGGTGTCGATAGTCATGAAAATGGTTCCGTGTTTTCCCCTCTATACCATAAAAAAGATTTTCACAGACGAGGGATTTTTGATCGCCAATATTGATCGCTTACAACTGGACTTTTTGTACGCGTATAATCCCTCATTTGCGTTACTCGATACAGTTGTAAGCGATCTGTTATAGCGGACAAAAAGTCCCACGTCTGCATAGGTCTTTATACTCAGATTGGTGTTTAGTGAGCGGGTAATTGCGACGGGTAAGCCGAGTGCATACCAGTCGCAAATTATATTGACTGTCCACACCGCTGGGTAATAGCATGCATTAGTCTAATTCACTCATTAATGGCGAATGATATGTCGAAATTGTAAATCAAATTTCTCAGTTTCATCTTTGAAATTAAAAACTTTGAAAATTCATCCAGTATAATATCTCCAATATAGTAGAAACCTGGCGAAGAGACGCTTTATTTTTCTTTCTGATTAAGATCTGTAAGATTGTAGTTACTGTATTTTAAATGTCCCGTGTAAAAACTGCCGACTTGTATTTGCTGATTGATTTTCAAAAATAAGTCGATAGTTTATGAGATAATTAAATTTAAGGGCTTAGGACACGCCTATAAATTTCATGATAAGTTCTTTTAGATGTACTGTGTACATAAATAAAGGTCCGAGCGAACAAACACGCTCGAGGGTCCCGGGTCGGCGGAGATGTTCAGGACTGTTGTCAACTGTAAAATAAAATATTTACTAACGTCCTAAAAGCAGTAATGTACGCCTCGTGACATTTATTATTCCTGTTACATGTAAATACAGATTTGATAGACCTTTGGTAAAAAGAAAGGGAAATGTATATGAAAGTTCATTGTAAAATAAAAATGTAATTTCACTTTTAGTGTTCGTGTTAAGGATTCAAAAATATCATATACCTTCACAATAGACGTGATTGCAATCAGCTAACAGCTCATCAATCAGATGACTTAATCAGTTCTCTGGACTATCATATTTAGTATATTAACTATAAGCACTACCTATTCATTTTCATAATTAAGATGTTTATTTTCGCATAAATTTCGACGCAACGAATTGGGCCGGCACGACCGGGGAGGTACCTCCCGCTTACACGAAACCGGCGTAAAGCGACACGGCTGTGATGTCGCGTTTCGTGCGGTAAGTAGCCGGTGGCCCATGGATGTGGGAGGAGAAAGGATGGCAGCTCTATGTGGATGTCTATTGCCGTCGGTAGTCATGAAAATGGCTCCGATTGCTCGTTTGTTCCTCGATACCATAAAATAAACGTTATGTTTTTACAGCTATAAATTTACTAACCCGAAAAACTAATAATTGTATTTTATTTATAAATAAAATATCTTATTTCTATATTGAAAATATAGCCTTATAAAAATTGGGAAGATACGAGAGAGAGAAAATAATAAAAACGGATAACATAATATGGTCCAGTAAAATTGTAATTAAAATTTTATGCTATCTAAACATCAAATAGATGTTGAAACTCAGCCATTTGTTTTTATACATTGGCACTTATGTTTCAAGATGAAATAACATAAAATATTGGTAAAAATGTACTTTTTATGGTCATATTTTGTAGCGTGATTCGGACTGGAATGTACTTTATGAAGTACATTCAGTTTATGTGATTGTATGTTATTATGGCGGAGGATCGGTAATGAGATCAAACGAAAAGTAGGTATACGTTTGCAAATAAATAAATATCAATAATATAGGTGGACTTTAGTACTCTACACACTACGCTAGACTAGCTCTGAGATAAGTACCCTAAGGACTTGTCCCTACCTACCTACCCTAAGGTTACTAAACAACGGAAATAACGGGTTTTTAAATTTAAGAAATTATATATATTTAAGATTATAGAAATGCATATAAATACTTAGATCTAATCCATCCATGACCTATTCGGCGGCGATGTTATAATGGCGGGATTCGAACCCGCGACCCCTGGAACAACATACTCCGCTTATCCGAGCCCTGTACCACTGCGTCAGGCGGCCGACAAATTGCTTCACCAAGTTAAAAGTTTTGAGGTAGCAAAAATAAAAAAAAGAAATTGATAAAATCTCTTCCTTTTTGAAACCGTTTAAGATGAAATTAGTTTAAACTTTCTTTTGCCTGGCCTCTTACTTTCTCTTTTGATTAAGTTTTGAAATGTTATCAAAGTAAACCACAAATTTTCCTTATTAAAGTTTGATATAATCAATTTAAAACTTCGGAATGTAAATTATGAGCCCTACAGTTATGAAATGAATATTATATTAATAAATAAAAAAATGTGTGCCTTAGGCCATACTACTGAAGTAAAACTTAAGAGAGGGAGAGAGAAAGAAGATATGCGCGCGCACTGCTCTTTCTAATATAAGAAACGTAACTCTCTCTCTTTCTGTCTTCACTAAATTATATCTCCCTCTCAACTTCCGTTCGTCTCACCCGATCACACTTTTAGTAACGCTCTCGTCACGGATTCATCGGCTTCCTCCCCCAGTCAAACGCGCGTAAAGAAAATTTTAGTTCAAAAATAATAATTTCGTCCATCATTCTTACATTTTAGGGTTGAGACTAGGATTGTTGTTTTCCTGGACTAACATCTTGTTGTGTTACTGACTGATGTGCGTTGTGGAGCTTCATGACAATAATGCCTATAATACATGTTGCGGATGATCTGGCCTCGTAGATATATGTCTCTTTAGTAAGAGGTAGTGCCACACTGCATGCATGTAGGTAGCCGAATTCACCGGCACGACTGAGGAGGTACCTCTCGCTTACACGAAACCGGCGTAAAGTGACAGCTGTGCTGACTGCTGTCGCGTTTCATGTGGTGTGTAAGTAGCCAGTGGCCCTTGGAGGGAGGAGGAGGGGGTAGGGGGGCATCGCAACGGTATAGCCTATATGCGGATGTCCATGGCCAACGTAGTCATAAAAATGGCTCCAATTACTTATTTGCCCCCTTTTATAAAAAAATATACTACGACGGATGGGGGTGCGCAATAGACTCTATGAGCGTCTTCTACAAGATCCCTAATTCGCACAAGTGACGGGTGGGGTGCGCGTTCTATTGCACGGTACTTATCTTGGGGTCGCCAGGAGCCGGACGACTCTCCTTGTGGAAGTAGGCTAGTCTGGGTCACGTAACATGTGCCCAGCCTGTCGCTGAGGTGACCTTGTTGCCAACCGATCAGGGGTCTCCTCATTCCCCTAAGGTTTCCATAAAGTTTTATTGGGCAGGGTTCTTATGAAGATCAGAATCCCCCACACTGGTCGGCAACCAACCCAGGGTATGCCGATGCGGGGTAAATGATTTCCTCATGTTAAAAAAACCGACAGGTACTCGTTTTACGTATCTATTATAAAAAAAATACAAAAAGAATTGTGCTAATTTATATTTAATCTACAAAAAACTCAAAGGTGTCATTGTGATCCATCAACGCATAGCCCAAACCACTGGACGGATCAGGCTGGAATTTGGCATGCAGGTAGATGCTATGACGTAGGCATTCGTTAAGATTTTTAGAAATTCAACCCCTATGGGGGTGAAATAGGGTGTTGAAGTTTACATGGATTTCTTAGAAATTATAATTTCTGATAAAATGGTTCTGATGCCGGTGAAACCGCGGGCACAGTTAGTTGGATATATTTTGTGAGACAGAGAGTCATTCAAGGGCGAGTCACGAGTCTTTTGTAAGGGCTAGTGCGATGCGGCCACCACAGCAGAACGCATCGGGCTTGGACCATAGTATAAGTCAGAGTTTATCGTGTAAGCGAGAGGTACCTTCCCAAAATGTGCAAATGGGATGATCTACAACTTTTTTTTTTTCGCAGGGAAACTGCTTTTAGGCACCTTCCAACCGGCCCAGGATTAGCAGGAAGAGTGTGTCAGACTCGGCACGGGGCCCCTACCGACTAAAAACTACTGCGAGACCCTTCGGCCGCTATGTTGGAGTACCTCGGATCTACCGGTCTTCATCACGAAAGGGGGTTGCTTCCGCTATTAAAGCGACCCCGACGACGTTGTAGCCTTGTGGGGTCAGGTACCCAACCTAGAACCCCTGCTGCGATTGATCTACATACTACACTAATAACGCACTCATATGAGATCTTAGTCATTGACTATTTTAAAGTTTCCTTATAAGGACGGTGTCAGCAAAGTTTGAGTATAGTATGTTTTCTGTTAGTCTTAAAAACTAGGATACAATCATTAAATATGATACAATGGCATCGAACACCTTAGGTTGGTATTAAAAATCAATAGACATATTAGACATACACTCTCGAATATTAACGTTTGTAATCTCAGTATGAACTGTTTCGTGTTTGCGTGTAACTTCTAAAGTGTGTCGAGTAATTACAACAAGTTTTAGTGACGTGTGGATATAATACGCCCTCCAGATGTTAACAGTAATATATACAATTTGCAAACTCAAATGATTAATTAGTTTCAAAGATACACAGTACTCTCGAGAGATTACGAGATGTTATTTATTTAAAAATTTCACCCGCGTAAATTTCGATCCTGTAGAAAATAGAAAATCATCCCATGGCATCCCATAGGATTCGTGATACAAACTATCCTATGTGTTAATCCAAGTTACTTTCTATCTGTGTGCCAAAGTTCATGAAAATTGGTTCAGCAGTTCTTGCGTGAAGGAGAACAAACAAACAAACAAACAAACAAACAAACATACAAACTTTCGCATTTATAATATTAGTAGGATATTTTTTTTCTCAAACTTTTCTATACGACACGAGTGGCTACTGCATTATTTGCCGCGTATAGTTTTATAGTATAAGGGGTCTCGAGCTGCCATTTTCATGACTCCCTACGCCCATAAACCTCCGCGTACAGGCTACACAGATAAGATGCCCTTCATCCTCCTCCCTGCTACATGGGCCACATTGCCATGGGTCACATTGTCGATCCTGGCGACACAGGAGTAGCAGCGGTGGGAACGAGTGGTGGGCCAAAGCCCGTTAAAAAAAAGGGCCACATTGATAAGGCTTTCAACAGTTTTTATTTTATTTTATTAATAATTATTACAGTGACGACTCTCTTCTATAATATACTTAAAATACAATTTCGAATATACACTAGTGAGCATAAAAATTATTTCAACTATACTATATTATTATCCCTGATCTTTAAAAACGTTAAAAGTATTCTATATTAAAATTCAAAGGCTGTAAAATCCATTGACGAAATGTCTGAATCAATAGATGAAATCAAACCATAATTGGGACCAGGGAAGTTCATGAATATAAATATTGTTGACATTGGGGCAATAAATTGATTGCTCGTCAATAACCAGAACAGAATTGAAATTATAATTCGAAATATGTGAATTCGATTATTTTCGTGTTCCCGCCAAAACAACTAAAAACAAAGATAAAATTTTTATTTTGTTAATCTGTATATTAAAAGCGTAAGAAAGTGAAAACTGTATATTGAATATTTTTTTTAAAAGAAATCTTGGGGCGTTATCTACAATCGATATCGAGGCCAAAAATATAGTTTTTAGAGCTTGTGTTTGTTGGTCTGTAGGTATGTCCGGGCTAAACTCAAAAAATACTGCATGGATTTACTTCAAATTTTGCGTGAATATTACTAACAAGTCGCGTCAACATATAGGCTGCATTTTATCTCGATATTTCCACGGGATTGAAACTTATGCGGGTGAAACCGCGGGGCGCAGCTGTGCAGCATGTTTTAAAAACGAAGTTTGTGTAGCATCGAGAGCAACAATTTGCGATAACGTCGCTCGCCTCTCCAGATGGGCGGTGATTACGAGACGCTGAGAGACACTCTGATATATATTGTACTCTGCTCTGATACGATCACTTGTCTGCCGTTAGCTTTGATGTCAACCTTTTTATTCTGTCAATTGAGCTGAGCAGCTAGAGGTAGTTCTGCTTGCATGCAGTCTAATTGGGCCGCCACAACCAGGGAGGTACCTCTCGCATACACGAGACCGGCATAAAGTAACAGCTCTACTGTTGCGTTTTGTGCGGTGTGTAAGTAGCCGGTGGTCCGTGGAGGTGGGAGGAGAAGGGAGGGCAGCGTACCTATCTTTATGCAGATGATGAAAATGGCTCCAATTGTTCGTTTGCCTCCCTATATCGCTCATAAAATGAGCTGATGTTTCATTGAAAATAAGTGTATTTGCTTGTTTTTTTATTGTATTACTCTTACTGCAAACAGATAAAAATATAAAATATTAGGATTATTCTTCATTCCTTTTTATGTATATTGAGGCGGGAGCAAAAGGTATATGTTTTACGCTAATACCTTTAATAAATTAATGTTTTCGCTAGTACCTAATTTATCGTGTTGAAACACGTAAAATAACTACAAATTGTGTAACAAAGTCCTCAAACAAGTATAATATTTTTTGATACGATTTGATGAATAATCTTCATTACTTATATTAACACTTACTTATGTGGCATATGTATCTACCTATACTACTCTATACTATACTAATCTACCTCGTAAGTATAGTGAAAGTATTATAACTATCAAGATCATTTACAGCTATACTTTTTAGGGTTCCGTATCTCAAAGAGAAAAAACGGAACCCTTATAGGATCGCTTTGTTGTCCGTCTGTACGTCTGTCAAGACCTTTTTCTCTAAAACGCGTGAAGGGATTAAGCTGAAATTTTTGTCAAAAACGGAGGTCAGTTACGTCTTGAGGCCTTGAAAAAATCACACTTCTAAGTTAACGCAATAAAAAGTTATAGCCATTTATGCACAAATTTTGTATGAAAACGCACTTTTTCGAAAACCTATAGGGTACTTCCCGTTGAGCTAGAATTCTGAAATTTGACAAGAAGTAAGACCTTACAGTATACATATAGGAATAAATCTAAAAATTGGTAAATAAAATATATATCACTGGAAAAATCATTACCAACTTATGCATGTAGATCGTTTCATACTAAATGTATGCAAGCACCCGCATATATAAGTTTGTCAACTTGTCGCAGGGAAGTGTAATATTCTCAACGTCTATTACTTTTGCTCATACCTCCCGTTCCTACGGAACCCTTGGTGTGCGAATCCGACTCGCACTTGGCCGTTTTTTTTACATTTGCATAGGAATAAAGAATAAGTTTTGCGTGTATTGTCATTCAACTTTATAAATTCAAAATGGCTCCCGGATTCTAGATTGCCATCTACAGGCATCTGGCGCTGCATCCATTGTCACCGTCAGTTCACGCTCTGTTTACCTTGTGTTCCAGATAACTAGGTTCTAATCTCAATACTTAAAACCTAGACTATATCACATTTACTTTTGAGTATTTTTGAATCAAAATCGTATCTACGTCTATTACCTTTACGGTAAGATATAAAGATATTAACAATTATGTAAGTAAGTAATAAGAGGATAATTTAGGTAATTTAGTAGCAGACACACTGCATACATGTAGCCGAATTGGACTTCCTTACACGAAACCGTTGTAAAGTGACAGCTGTGCTGACGCATTTCGTGTGGTGTGTAAGTAGACGGTGGCCCATGTAGGTGGGAGGAGAAAGGAGAGCAGCGCATCCGTATAGCCTTTATGCGGATATCTATGGGCGTAACGCGAACTAACAATACTCGCGTTAAAGAATATATGGCTGATATTAATAATATAATAATTCGTGTCACAAAATCTTGAAAAACAAAATCAAACTTGGAACTTCTCGCCAGTGGCTCACCGCCTAGTAGCAGTGCCACGAGATAGAAAGTATCAATAGGTATAGTATTGTATAGACTAGAGAACATTCAGAGGTATATAAATAAAGGTCCGCTCTTTACAATAGAGTTGTGCGACCTCTGTAAACACATTCGGAGCGAACAAACACGGCGTGTCCCGGGTCGGCGGAGAGATGTTTGGAGCTGTTATTAGCTGTCGAATAAAATATTAACGTGATCTTAAAAACATTTTTATATACGACATAGCTGGTGCCCACAACTACGTTCGCGTAACGTATTTTAAATTTTATATATAATCCTTTTTTTTTAATTTTCAAACCCGTCGGGTATAATTACTAAATTCCCACAGTAAAAAGTTCTAAATGTTGACTAGACTTTGTATTTATACACCACAAAAAGTTTCATTCGAATCCGTCCAGTAGTTTCAGAGACAGCCCGGACAAACGGACAAAGAGACAAACAAAAAAATTGTATTGAAAAGTGTCCTATACTATTTAAACATCGCCTTCAATTAGTTTCTTGCAAATATATTCAAAGCACAGACACATGGATTTTACTTTTTTATTATATGTATAGATAATGGGAATTTAATGAAGATAGAATGTTTCTATTTTTTCTCACAGGGTCGTTCCTAGAATCACAATTGGTCGCCGTGGATCGTTCTAACTAGAATAGGTACTGAATATTATTATTTTTAGACTAGATTATCTGAGCTTTGACGGCCATGATCTAAATCTAATAATATCGAGACTTTATCTGTTAGCTTAGTCTGAAATAGTTATTTATATTATTAACTAAACAAAACTAAATTGTGTTCGTTTGAAAATTATTTTACTATTTTGACCACTTGGAAAATCGGGTAATATAATATTATACTCATGAAAAATTGTCAATCTCACATTTGAATGGCTGCTTGTTTGCTAAATATTAATGAAACACTTATCAATTTTTCAAGGGAACTTGGGTAGGTTACTCTAGATATGAAAGAGGGTGTTTCTAGTCCAATATAATAAATGTATAGTGCCACGCTGCA
>LUGF01014571.1:90700-103792 GCA_001625245.1 Calycopis cecrops
CCAATATAATAAATACTTTTAAAATTTAGCATTGTCATGCCTGCAGCTAGTTAATAATATAATCGACCTTCAGCGGCTAGAAGGTATGACCATATAAAAATCACTATAGCACTATCAAGAGTTATTTATTATATGTAAAGTACTATCTCATAAGTATTTAAAAATGTTGGGCTACTATGTTGAATTTATTGTTAGAGGAATGAGTTGAAGAATAGCCGTGGTTAGGAGCGTCGGTGGTCACCAAGTTCCTCGAAAGCTCCTGTGTCCTCTCGTGCTGTATAGTGCGATAATTAATCAGCCCAAAATAGAAATATCTATACTATAATAAAATCGTAAGTTAAAACTGTACATTGCATATTTTTTTTAAAAGAATATTTGAAACATAAAAATATAGTTGGAAGTATGAAAATATAGTTATTAGAATCTTTGTCTGTTTGTCTGTCGGTATGTCCGAGCTAAAACTCAAAAGTACTGCATCGATTTACTTCCTATTTTGCATGAATATTATTAACAGGTCGGGTAACATATAGGCTACATATTATCTCGATATTTCCACGGGGTCGAAACTTATGCGGATGGAACCGCGGGACGCAGCGAGTTAATGAATAAAATAATAATATACTAGTAGAACATATTAAAAGTATTTTTGTTGGAGATAGATCGAAGTGGAGGAGATTGAAGATTAGTATTCGAGTTAAATAACAAAAGTTATTTATGGAATAACAAAAATGAATACTAAATACTTATATAATATTTGAAGGTAGCCAATAATATAATAGTTTAAAAGAATACCGATATTATAAATATTATCTTAATATTTATTTAAAAAAGATATGAGTATGTTAAATAGGTCTCAAGTAGGACACTTTTTTTAATTTAATTTTGAAACAAAAAGTTAATGAATTTAATCTCATAAATACTTTACCAAACATTTTACATTCTCATCTATATTGGCAACATTGCATTGTCGTAAAATACGAGTTGAACATAAGAAACGGGGGCAGTAAAATGTAAGGACATTTTTACTATTACCTTAACATCGTATAGACGTTGAAATTCAGCCATATTACTTTATCGCTAAGCACTTGACGGTTACGATGAAAGAAGATAAAATAACTGTAAAAATCTTATTTTATACGATCACATTTCTGCATTGATTCCGAGTTTTAGTCGTTTAAAAATTATAACGAGTTTGCAGTCAGATGGTTATTGAAAGAGAGATGTTCAGAACTGAGCGTGAATAGGAAAATGATGATGGACAATCAAATGGAAGTTTAATACAGAAAGTACTATAAGTATCAGCAATATGTGACGCGAACCGTAGCACCAACGCGTAGCACAAGCAACTAGACCTACGCTCATTCGTAGCACAGCTTCAACGTCCTACGAATGTGTGCTACGCTACGAGCAGGTCACTACTTTAGTTACACTTTCAGTTTTCACCTCTATAGGCAGTCTACATGCCTATTTTTCGTCTTAAAATGTATAGAGATGACCTTTTATCTCTATTATTGTAATAAGCATAATAGATACTTGTTTGAGACTTTTGTGTTTATTACGAATATTGTAATTTACATAATAAAAAGTAATTATATAATAGATGATAGGTATTAGTCGTGAAATGTATAGGTCACATATTTAATTTTAGAGCACAATCTATACATAATATAATAAAACAAATCACTTTGAATATAATATTAATACGCTACGCCAACGAAGTCGCAGGCTAGTCGTTAATAATGGTATTGGACAAAGGACAATAATCAAGATGTCTATAATCGTTACTTTCTTATACAGTTAAGTTCCCTCATAAATGTTGAATTAAGCCTCCTTACTTAAGTTTATTAACCTGTGCTTAAGCTCTGCTCTTTTAACTTTAATATACTTTATGATAAAGTTAATAAACGCGTCTGCTATAGTATAGTTAAGGACGCCTACTATGTTGATTAAATAAATAACATACGAGACTATGTTGTCGACTTTTTAAAACTGCTTAAAAGTAATTTGCTCTTTTGGGGAGGAAAATACATAGCACGGATAACCGTGCGAATATGGTGGTCAGCAAATGGATTTGACTGCTTCTTTGTTTCCTCGTCCTACGAAAAAAATATACTTAGTAATAGAATCCACAAGTTTGTAATTTCCGCATATTATTTAGAATAAAGAATTATCTTTAATTTTATCTCTCTATTATGTTAGTTTACTATTATTGATTATTAAATTATATTTTTTGTTTTTGAGTAAATAGTGTAAGATGTAAAATAGATATCTAAATTCACCAGAAAAATCACAGTCATAAAAAAGTGTGCAGTGGTATTTATTTTTTCAAGTTGAAAATCAATATCGTATCAATATATATGATAAGTCATGGTGGGTTTTCCATTTACAAGTATGGCATTCGCAGGATCTATTTCATTGAATCGAAAAATCATATTCTTTTTTTATATTCCCGGGAGGCAAAAGCGGAATCAAAAAGGCTTTATTATTATCCGAATATAATGCGGGATCAGAAATATTACTACCATAAGTTGATAATAAATATTGTAAGTATTAGGTCCTTAATCCATATAATAGAGAAAATGATAAAAAATGGGGCAACTGAAACCCATAAACTAGACGTAATGCGAAGGCAAACTTTTATCGGGAAGAGGAGAGAAATAAGCGATCGTAAGACTTTATGCGGTTACCCTAATAAACCTTACTCTAATTGGACCACCAAAACTCACACACCACTTGAAACTGTCTGTTGTGCTGTCACTTTCTAGCAGAGGTAATATAATTATATAGACGAGTGGGGCAGGAATGCTGATGAAGATGTTGGTGATAACATACACAGATATAATTATATCAGTAGCGAAATAAAAGAAAAGAAACTTGTGGGTGGACTTCAACTTTGACATTAGTGACCGCGAAGTTAACGTTTGATCGCTAATTCATCAGTGTTAACAGATGGTTCTACTAACATTAACGGATCACTATTGGTACAATAATATGCCAAGGGGCGTTGGTAATCATCAAAAGACGCCCACTGCTAGATTACTTTATAGAAATCTAACTATGCTCGCGGTTTCACCCGCTTAAACTCTGTAATAGGACTGCAGCGCCACCGGGTTGATTTGAATCTAAACCATTCTCAAATTCCCTTCAACACACACAAAAAATTTCGTCAAAATCGGTCCAGTCGTTTAGAAGGAGTTCAGTGACATACACACGCATTCAAAAAATATAATTATATATTAAGATAATAATGGGTTTGTGAGAGGCAGAACAGGATCAAAGCGGTGGAACCAATAAGACAATATCTTATATTATTCGACTGTGATAGAGGGAAAGTATTATTATATGTACTCTGGTTTTATCAAGTATCTATATCTTCCGATGTATGTATGTAAATTTTTACGTTCCTTGTGATAGAGCCTGAAAGGCTCGACGGGTTATGACGTATGAGATGTCGTTAGATTCGTCTTGGCAACGCTAGTAATTGCTAGCTAGTCGTTTGCTAATTTTATTTTAGGCTATTAACTACCTCAATATCAATCACTACATAATATAAAACAAAGTCGCTTTCCGCCGTCTGTGTCTCTGTATGATTAGATCTTACGGAACCGATTTTGATGATTTTCTTTATTTGATAGAGTGATTCAAGAAGAAGATTTATATGTATAATAACTTCTTTCTTGAATACCAGGCGCGTGTTATATTAAGTAGAATACTAGTAAAGGGATGCGAAAGACAGTAAGCAAATCAAGAGATTAAGCAATATAAAAATGATATTTTGATGTCCATCTACCTTATCATTACTAATAAATTACATATTGCAAACTGATTCTAATATTTGATTATATTATATTACTATCTAGGTATATATTATGTTGGATTCTTATATATGTGAGCGGTATATATATATGTTGTCAGGTTTAAGTATATATGGGTTTTATAAAAGATACAATTCAGTAGTTCTAAAAGGTTTTAATAAAAACGCCTTGATTAAGCAACTGTACTTTACTTCAATATTTCTCATCATCTTTACCACCAGTTCCAACCCTAGCGCAGACAGAAAGAACTGGTAAGAAAACTGTTGGGCAACCAATACAGTAGCTAGGCACACACCACCATGTGAGTGTGCTTAATACACAATATACAATACAAGTAACCAAAAGTTACAACAGGTAAAAGGATATCAGAATCCTTTAATTATGATATTATTAACAATCTAACATCCAAACATAAGTAATATAACAATATTAAAAAGATAAATAATTGTAATGTAATTTGTAGTGGTGGTACAAAGTACATTCTTTATTAAGCATGGTAATCTAATTAAACATTATTCTGATATAATGTAGTATAGAATGTCACAATATAATATTATACCCGCACAGCATAGCATTTTACCATTGATATTAACATTATCAAATTATATATAAATACTTGCAAAGTACTATTACAATATAATATTCAGCAATTATCATTTGTATAAACAAATATATTTAACTTTGTTAGGTATACCAGATCGACACTGGTTCTGACTAGCACCGATTGACTCTCGGTGCCTACGTGAATAATTACGTATCTGGACAGTGTCTTGTCTTAGATTTGATAACTTTGCTGGCTAAAGAGTAACTGTTGAGGATAGGTCCGCACGAATTGATGCTTTAAGCAAGACTGAATGCCCACACCGGGGCTGGAGGTCCTACATTGCCTACTTCACGACAAATCTTCAACATACAGTAAACAACTTTGTCTAGCCAATACTTTGTCTTTTTAAAGAACGCTTGTGTGGTAAGGGATATTACAAAGTAATAGATTTTATGACAGATACCACACCTTGGGAATAGTATCCTCCTCCCAGGCTACTTCTATACAAAAATAAATGTAAGTAAATTATATTTTTTATTGTAAATTTAATTATTAATTAAGAATGTACCTACAATGATGAAAAAAATGAGTCCCGCTGAGTTTGTTTGGCCGGTTCTTCTCAGGACAGGGCTAGGGTTGAACCGGTGGTAGAATTTTTTTGACGTTAAAAAAGCAATTTTTTAAATTCTATTTTGAATAAAAATATTTTGATTTTGATTTTGATTTTGAACACCTGCTGTCTAGACGATGCCATTGTTCTATTGTGTTTAAATACAAAATTATATTTTAAATGTTAATATTACATTTTAGAAAGTTGACTCGCTATTCGTAGGGGCGGAATTATCCGGTTACGACAATGTTATCGTAGCTGCAACTTGAATACGTACCATCTCTGTACTAATGACTTAATGGAAAGTTTTGCTACTTAACCGACATTGCAATAATGTAAATGTATTTCAACAACCAATATTATAAATATAAATACAGCTATGTAATAGCTATATATATTCTAGAAATATACCTAACACGCGCGAAGCAGCGGCTGGAAGATAATATTATATATTAATTAAGTTTAATTACTACATAAACAGTTATCAGTTGTAATAAACAGTAAAGCCTTTATCAGATTTCATATTAAATATAATATATTTAAGTTAAGCGGGTAAAGGACATTTGCAATTCATATTTCATTGAAATGAAACTCCGGTGTAATTACACAATACAAGATGGCGGCGAGTCTAACGATAACTGGCGTGTAACAAACAAACGGGGGGGTATATCGTAACTTCATATTGGACAATTATATTGACCAAGTGTGAGTCGGGCGTCTTTTGTACGAGGTAGTGCCATACTTCATTAAAGCTTAAATTGGCCTCAAGAGCTGGGTTGTGTTACTAGCATGATACGGCCGCAGAGTGACAAAAATGTCAGTTAAATATTGTTTTTTGTAGTACAAGAGAACATGTTACTGTGCTGTCGCCGCAAACGAGCAGTTAGGTCACCTGATGTAAAGTGATCACCAACGCTTAGTGAGTTTTTGATGGATGTTTGTAGGGAGGGAGGGGAAAGAGCAAAATACGTCTGCATAAGATCCTCCATCTCGTTTTTTTTAATAGTATAAGACGGCAATTGATCAATCGGAGTCATTTTCACGACTACGGACACCCATAGATATCCGCATAGAGGTTATACAGATTGGTTGCCCTCCTTCCTCTTTCCTACATGGGCTATAGGCAACTTACACACCGCTTGGAACGCGACAGCACAGCTGTCACATTATACCGGTTTCGTGTAAGCGAGAGGTACCTCTCCGGTCGTGCCGGCCCAATTCGGCTACTTGCATGCATGCAGCGTGGCACTACCTCATACTACTTTAGATGCCATTAATGTATTGCGAAATATTCAATATTATAAAATAATAGTATTTCCCAATAATAATAATAATAAATCATCTACAGGACGCCTAAATAATAAAGGAAATTATTTGATCGCTTTAAACTTTAAAATACTCAACCAGTTATATAGAAAAAGTATGTGAATTTAGTTAGGTATTTACAGTGCTATAGCTTTGTTGCAGTGAAACAATATAGAAATAAGACATTTCATTTATAAATATAGGTAATCTAAACTAATATTATTTAGAGGAAAGATTTGTGTTTAATATGTGTAGGCTCCGAAACTAACGAAACGATTTCAAAAATTCTTGCACTATTTGAATGCTACATTATCACAGATCAACATAGGTTATTTTTTACAGGGGGAAAATGCTTCATTCCAATGGGAAAACGGGTAAACTTCTTGGTGACGTAACAACACACGCAAGCAAACGCTTATATGCACGTAATATATATCTCTATATATCCTAGGTATAGCCATATTAAATTTATTAATCTGTGGTATAGCTATAGGATATATAGAGAGATATACATCATACCCATATTATATCCTACACATATTGTGTGATACAATTCATACAATTTGTATCACAAATGATGTTAAACATTTAAGGCAACTTAATCAACTCCACACAACGCTAACTTTGAATGATATTGTTCTCTGATGTCGGGTGTTTCCCTCTTATAACCTCGTGCTTCAACTAATATTATTTCAAAGATGTCAGATGGACAGAATGGCAGCATTTAGATGAATACTAGCTGTGTCCCGTATGTGCATAAAGACTATACAGATGCGCTGCCCCCTTTCTCCTCCCACCTCCATGGGCCACCGGCTACTTACACACCGCACGAAACGCGACAGCACAGCTGTCACTTCACGCCGGTTTCGTGTAAGCGAGAGGTACCTCCCCGGTCGTGCCGGCCCAATTCGGCTGCATGCAAGCATACAGCGTGGCACTACCTCTTACTACTTGTAAGAGTTAAGACTTTTATACATGCAGATGCGGTAAAATATCTTGTATCTGAACGCATATCTGTCAATATCGCTCTCTATACTAAACGCACGGAGAATCACACACGACGCAGATAACTTATATTTTACCTTCAAGTATCTGTAGGCACAGACATATATTGGAGGATGGTTTTATACGTCAATAAAATTTTGTCGTATCTGCTTAGTGTGTGCATGTGCTGCATTGCTAATATTATACTTTGCCAGTGTGCTGCTGCTGAGTACGAGATGTAGATGATGTCGGGAGAAATGATAGACTTATTCTTGAGATGATATTGTAATCGTCAATTTAACAGCGTTGTACCTTTGATGAGAGAACGTGTGAGGAGTGTGTTCATTACAGTGCGTTGGCTCCTAATATATGACACTTTGCTTGTTTATCAATTCATGTACAAATAGGGAATGGTGCCGGTGGATGATAAAATATTGTTCGACTATTACAATATAAAAAATGATTATTTTAATGACAATGTGTTGGCACATCACCGCAAAGTGAGAGCTAAGCTATCAAGCTTTCTACGGTTTGTGAGTTTCCTGTGGCCCATAGAAAGGAATGGGAGAAAGAAGGCCATACATCTTCACTCTACAAACGTCTGTGCGAGTAGCTAGTCATGAAAAGGCGCCTTCTGTTGACTTGTGACCCAATATTTTACAAACTCTGTTATAAGACGACTCTTAGATTATTTCACTTCTGACCAATATTATATCACCACAACAGCTACTAATAGCTAACAGATTATAATCTTAATTGTTTTGTGACAAAGTTCAAAAATAACAGCAGAGATAAGTGAATACCTATCAGTACCTAATATAATAATCTTATTTAGATTATAAACGCGAAAGTTTATATGTTTGTTTGTTTGTTTGTTTGTTACTCCTTCACGCAAAAACTGCTAAACCGATTTTCATGAAATTTTGCACACACATAGAGAGTAACATGGATTAACACATAGGATAGTTTTTATCCCGAAAAAATGTTCCTGTGGGATGCCATGGAATGATTTTCCACGGCGGCAGGGCGCAGCTGGTTATCATACACGAGTATACCAAGTCCGTTCTTCATAACTCACTTTTTTAATCGGGCTTGGCCTACCACTCATTAACACAGCTGCTACACCTGTGACGTAAGGATCAACAGCGGCAACCACAACGACCCTTTGATATAATCTCAAGGAGCCTGAGGGAAAAGCTAAAATTGTCTTGGGACCCTCAACGAATTTAATCAGAAGAAAATAGGAGGAGTAGGAAGAAATTACAGACTTGTATAGAAATGTTTCAATTTGTTACACAAAGTTGCTCTTGTGGTTCACTCAAGCGGTTAGTTGTTACAAGTTTTAAATTGCGTTACTCCACATGTATATAACTTTCGGAAAGTTAAACGACTGAACCGTTGATTTAATTTTACTTAACAGCTCGCCGCAGGGAACAAGGAGCAAAGATTAAATTAAGAAATAACATAATTTTATCACAAAATTGTACGTGAAATTATTAATTATTAAACAATGTGCTGTTTTTTGTTTCATGAAAAGAAACACAAAAGTTTGAAGATATTTTTACCAGTAGCTAAAGGCTCGGATGTTCCCCAAAGGAGTTGGTTGTTTTTTATGTACTTATATGAGATTTACAATGAACAGGTAAAGCTCGCTCGCGAAGGAAAAATTCGCTTAAATTTTCCCAGCCATTCACATCTTCAAGATAAAAAATAACAGGCGACCCAGAAAGGAAATAAGACAAGTTTGAAGACTTTTTTAAAATTTGGACGGTGGCTGGCACTCATTGGATATGAGTAAAAAGTACATCTTGTTAATTGAAAGAGACGATTGTACAAATATAATAATACTGACAGTTCAAAGGTGTTCGCATATTATATCGACGCCGCCGGCTCCACTCCAATACAACTCGACGTATGGTATTCAAATATAAGCTTTATGTTGTGTTGCTTAAGAGTGAATTAGTCAAGAGATCGGTGACAGTCGGTGGACAACGATAACAGACCACGAGTCGTATATGCGTCATATACTATGAACTCAATAAGTTGACAAATTCGCTCTTATAGACCACAATATAAAGCTTACATTTGAATGCCATACGTCGAGTTGAGTTGGGGTGGAGACGGTGCGCGGCGTCGATTTGGTATAATATGCAAACACCCTAAACTAAACTATATTTCTTAGCTATAACAACTTGCTAAAACAACGATGACCACGACGAAATATGCCAAGTTTATAAATACGATAAGGTCAAGGATCAGGTCAGTTTACTGACGTAAAGGTAATAAAGGCACTGGCCGTTGTTTGTAGGTGTAGCTCGGCTCGACGGGGAAATTGGTTTTAGTTTCTTTTTTTTAATTAAACGTGCTCTGAAATTTTTGCATATTGGTATTTATTGGCTATAAAACCATTATGCATACTAAAACTTGTTTGAGACTCTCGTGTTTGTTACACATTTTGTAGTTACTAAGTACGGGTTTAAACTCGATAAAATATTTGTTTAAAGGTACTAGCGATTCATTAGTTAGAAGAGTGACCGACGAATTTGCCACGGGCTTCGAATGATATAGTTAAGACACTGGATCCAACATTGTTAATTGCTACGGTCGAAATAAATTTCTAAAGTAGAGCTCTTAATAAGAAACAATGGTTTTGTCGACTACCAACGAGGTGTGGAGGGTCCGAAATCGATGAGAACTGCAGTAGATGACACATGCGGTTCACTATAGCTTCTATATCTATAATAAGACTGCCTCATGGTCTAGTGTTAAGTATGTTCAACCACAGACGTGGGTTCGAGTCCCGGGTCGGACCAAAAAAGTTATTGGGAATTTTGCAATTTTCAATAACAGTCCGGAGTCAGGAAGTTGGCGGTGTTAAACCCCCGTGCCTCGGAGAGCGTATTAAGTCGTCAGTCCTGCGCCTGATTTTGAGAATGAGGGAATGAAAAGTGCACTTGTGTTTACGAGCACACTAAAGCACTATAATATGTCCTGCACAGATGGCACGTCTATATAGACGGACGTCGTAGCAGAAATCGGCTAGGACGACATTATTACGATATTGAATTCTATGCCAATAAATGCTTGGATATACGTCGATCATGAATCTGAAATAAAAAAATAGCAAAATATCTGTTAGACTGCTAAACTTGTATTCACTACAACGTAACAGACACTTTAACGATCCTAAAACACGCACGCAGATAATTGATTAATTATTACACGCCAGCTCTGTAAATAAAGGTAGGGCGGCGGCCATTTTGTTTTCAAAGAATTAGAGGTACGTCCTGATTCATCAGTTAGGTTGTCAGATACTCCCTTATACTATAAGAAACAGATTAAATCATGGTACTATGCCTAACATCATTTCTGATGAAAACGATGCATAGGTTATGTGATAGGAAATTACACTTATTATTTTATTTTTTATGGTTCCTTACCAGACACACATTAACATCGGACTGTTCCCGGCATTAGAAATTGAAAAATCTCAATAACACTTCCTAAATTCGCCCTGCACTCGAACCCCACAGTCTCCTTAAATCTCCAAAATCCTATACATGCTTACCACTGAACCACGGTGGTAGCCAATATAAATTATAGGTAATGGCCGGATTCTATTATAATACATCTACATCAAGCAATTATGAGATGACACTAGTAATATCATAAATTCGAAACACACTCTCTTTGTTTTTTTATTTTTATTTTTTCACTCAAAAACTGCAGAACGGTTTTAGATACGAGTAAATTGGCACAATTATACTCATGCAATCTGGAATAATATTAAAAACATTGCATATTCTTCTATACCTAAAAGTGACAAACCGATGATAGTTAATAATAAGAATTATTATATAACTAAATTTATCGCATTTAAAAAAAATGTGTTTGTGACTTTAAAATTGTTAGGTAATTTTTAAAATGCAATGTCCTATTTTTTAGAATACCAATATTTAAACATCCACTTAAAAAACCTTCGTCTTCTTGTAATTAAGTTTGTACGGGATAATCTTTAGAACGACTGAACCGATTTTGATGAAAAAGGACAGGACAGAGGCTAAATTTTATTTCTAAAACCAATTCAGTTAAAATGCGAGGCGGAGTGTTACTCTTATATTTTCACTGCGTTTTATCTAAAAACCCAATTTCATAAACAATTGATCCGAGAAATTTCAAGAAGATATAAAGGAAGATAATAAGAGAACATAAAAGTAATCAAGCATAGGTAAGGTATATGTTCGTTTTATTTTCTTTACGCAAATCAATGTATTATTATCTAACAAAAAACAAAACATTCTTAAAAACGAATTTTCTTATGAAAATAATCAATTTATAGCGGAATTTCATGTTGCTATTTATATTTTACATTCTGCGCTCCGGAGCCCATCAAAGTCTGCACCCTTTGAACCTCTCGACACGGTACACCGCCCTCGATATCACACGATGTCATAACAGAATGTTGTGGTAATGCATTTATCATTTTCCTCTTTTGATAAATAAATAACTTCGTTATAAACAAGACAATTAACAAATTCTCCAGGTGAAGGTGAATATCAGTTTATTGTTTACTAGCTTTCTCCCGCAGCTTCACCCGCATGGAGTTATTATACATATACCCCTTCCTTTTGAATCACTCTATCTATTAAAAAGAAACCCATCAAAATCTGTTGCGTAATTTTCAAGATCCAAGCATACAGACTATGATTTAGACTATGTAGTGATTGCTTGGAGAATCATTAGTTTGTTAAAAGAAGAATTAATTGAAAAAGCAATTGCATTTCATAATTAGTCCAGTATTAGGTGGTTTTAGATATACGAATATTAATGATATTTTTTTTACGAGTTGAGTCTTCACTGAGCGATTTCACTCACATTGGAACTATATTTCATTGGCTGGATAACATATATACTTATGTAATCACGTCAGCTGGTCAAATTAGTTCAGTAGTTTTGCGTGAAAGAATAACAAAAACAGACTTTGTTAATTGATATTTAAAAATTATATTTCTAAAATTATCACCTTCTACAATAATAATAATATGTAATAAATATGAAAAAGTATTCCTTTTTTATGTTCATTAAATAAACAAGCATACTATACATAAACATTCGCAATATTGTTATTTAGACGTACTCTCTCTTTTACTTATCGCCTCTATTGGCCACGGAAAATTCACAAATCGAACATAAGTAAACAGCACAGCTGTCACTTTTCGCCAGATATGCTGTGAGCCACCACGATCATGTCGGATGTAGAGTACCGCAATGCAGCTTACGTATTTTAAAAAATGCAAAAGTATTGATTTTTTTCCGCTCCATCCGTTTGAAAATCACCAAAGTTACTGATTTCGCGGCTGTTACTCTGCTAGAGACACGTGTCACACACTATGTCGATTAAAATACAACGTTGTTACGGAGAACAATGTCATGAATATACGACTGAAATAAGCGACCAAAATTATTTTTTCAACGAAAAAAAGGACGCAAAATTTAATTACAAATTTTGCGTAAGTAGATACCGGTATCCATGGATAGAAATCCAAATTGAGTTATGATTTATTAATAACATCCACTTTATACAACGGGTTGAGATAAACACAATGCGTTGATTAATCAATTATATCAGTACAGATACATACAAATTAGTGGTGATTAAGAGTTAACGATTGAATAGCTATGTAACTTCAATAGAGCTCTCTGGCGGAGGCTTATGCCTAGAAGTGGACGGCTTGCTATTGATGATGATGATATATAACCTGCGAAATCGGTTTTAATTGTAGTCTTTATATTATTATTATTTTTGTCTCACAAAGTCACATTAAGTTTTACTT
>LUGF01014571.1:108075-118572 GCA_001625245.1 Calycopis cecrops
TATCTGACTGTTCGATTTTTAACAGTGTGAGACACACCAGCTCCTTTACATATGGATTCATTCTTTAAAGACACCCAGAATTCGTTTGTCTTTTTATGATTTCGTAGTAGTAAAGTATTTTAATTTCAAGGGTTCAAGATCCTTTATATTGATTCAGAATCGAAGGGAGGCAGGCTAATTACGTCATGGATGCGCAAAAGTCATCACACACTTTCATCGAACATACAATCCTTATAAGATGTTAATAACGACAATAAGATACCTTACTAGCTAGTTAGTGCATCCTCTAACAGACCCAAGGCCGTGCCAGTATAGCCTTGCAAATGTTTGTGAGCTTGATCTAGTTCATCCTCTGTCCATTTTGTATTAGCAAATAACCTACTTATAGCTTTTGCACTGTAAATATCTAACGGAGACATCCCTTACACCGTCACGTTAGTGAGATAAAGCTGTGAATTAATGATGCATTCCATGATTTTGGAAGACAACGGGTTAACACAACTGGTAGGTAGATGGATGAAGGCGAGCGCACGCCATTTTGTGAAAAAAGATGGAAAGAAGTGCTTTTTTTTGGTATAGGGGAGCAAACGAGCAATCGGAGCCATTTTCATGACTACCGACGCCCAGAGCGGCTATACAGATGCGTTGCCCTCCTTTTCCCTCCTCCTTGGGCTACAGGCTTCTTACACACCGCACGAAACGCGACAGCACAGCTGTCACTTTACGCTTTATCCACAGAAATCTTCTGGAACTTGCTGCTCTTCATAGAGTGTTCACATCGCGGGCTGAGTGATGGAGTTCCTTGGCCAACCAAAGTAGTGTTGGACGTAAATAGAGAGTCCAGGAGAACGGCTTTCTCTCTTGCGGCATAGGCCAACGAGTCATAACTCCAGAGCAGAGATGACAAGGATGGCTGAGCTAATTTCCCTACAAACAATTAAATATTTATTATTTTTGGAAACAAAACTAGCGAAACGTAATAACCCTACTACATAATAATTATGGGGTTATGTAACATAATATTAATTAAATTATGATCTCGGTATCAAGTAAGAGGTAATGAAGCTTGTTATGTGTAAAGTGTATCGTTCAGACCAAGATAAACAGTCAATCAAAAGTCAAAAATATAACAATATGGATAATATTGTAATCATACTGTCTATATTTTCAAAGATGATAAATTATCACAAAAAAGGTTGATAGTAAGAGTATCTTAATTTACTGCATTAAGATTTTGGATGACCGGCAAAAAGTTCGACTCCTTAGTTTTTTAAATTATACGATCAAAATTTAAGGTTTTAGGTACAATTAGAACCTTAACAGTGTGCACAATATTTGATTTCCACTTTTTATTATTTCAACGACTTATTTACTAATTTGTATCTATAAATCAAACAAATAAATTCAACTATTACAAAAGTCCACGTAAACAAGGTTTATTTAAAAGAACATTAAAATGTCAGTCTACTGGTGACCACGGCCGTTGCATTTCGGCCGAAACGTCGAGAGTCGAGGTAAATAATTCGATTTTATAACGCGATTAAGTCCCGTTAACAGCATACAAATATGAATACAAATCGTGAAAGCTTAAAACAATTTAACATTAAAATGGTGGCATGAACATAATGTACATCTTGTCAGACGCCCGGAACGTCAACGGAAAATTAAACACGACTTGCGCCGCTACACGTCTGCCACTCACTTCATCAGGGTCGCCCCCCTTTTGACCCTTAAAGTAGTCTTGTCACCCGACGAGCATTCATAGCAATCCGTTAAAGCTCTTCGATTCCACAGTATAAGTTGAGATCCTATTTTTTTACTTTATCTTACGTTTTTTTGTAAGAGGTAGTGCCACGCTGCATGCATGCATGTAGCCGAATTGGGCCGATACGACCGGACATGTATCGCTCGCATGCACGATACTGGCGTAAAGAGACAGAAGTGTCGTATTTCGTGCGGAGTGTACGTCGCCCATGGAGGTGGGAGGTGGGAGGAAGATGGAGGATCTGTATAACTTCTATTTTTTTTTTTTTATGATATAGGAGGGCAAACTCCTTTCTCTTCCCACCTCCATGGGCCACCGGCTACTTACACACCGCACGAAACGCGACAGCATAGCTGTCACTTTACGCCAGTCTCGTGTAAGCGAGAGGTACCTCCCCGGTCGTGCCGGCCCAATTCGATTGCATGCAAGCATGCAGTGTGGCACTACCTCTTACCAAATGCTGATGTGTATTCATAAAAATGACTCGTTTGGCCCCTTGTACTATAAAAAAACAATAGGAACTATTCGGTGACTGTTGCCTATCAACATCTTCATGGTTACTGCAGGTGCCTTAAGGCTCCTACCTCGAATCTTGCGGTCAGCGGAGCGGCGGCGGTAGCAGCGGCGATGGCAGCGCGGAAGCGGCGGGATCTTATGCGTTAAATGAAATGAGCCAGACCTCCAAAACAGAGGCTTGGCAGCGACGCGCCGGTGGGCAGCGAGCGGTACACTCTATATAGTCGTATTTTGATTATATAATGTCGTAAGCAATCCAGTTCGTTACAAGTTTTTAACTGGCGTCCATTTACATCCTCACAGTTATGCAGATGTGTTGACCGCCATCACCATATCTGTATCACCTACCGGCTACTTACAAACTACGCTAAACACCACACCTTACTTCCATGTGTTGCTAACAGTAACAAGTTATCGATCACGTATATATTATTTGCTTTACAATTCAGTAATTCGGAGCAGATCGAAACGCTACACGCAGTGTGAGGGCGCTCGGTGGCAGGAAGGAGCGATGATTTAATTTCGTACCTCGTGAACGAGCGGCGAATCCAATTTTGTATCTCCCATCCTTCGGAAATTGTTTTAAATTTTAAATGTTGAGTAAATTGATTAAAAAATATTGAGAGTGTTAGATACCTCTTTCTTGCCAATGCTTTAGGATTATATAAACTAAACTAAACTAACTAAACGTGTAAGTACTTATAGGTTCATGGAAACAGAAATAGATAGAGTGGAATTGTTTTCTGACATTCGATTAAATGGAAACCGAGTACTACATGATACATTCTGAGGTTCTGATGATGATCGGGTAAGCGCTTATAGGTTCTTGGAAATGAAAATAATTAAGATGAATTGGTTAACAACATTCCTTTAAGTTTAAGATATAGGTTAAATAATAATTAAACATTATTAAATCGATACATTTTAGATAATTGTTAATATTTTATTAATTTAAAAGTCTCTAAAATTTAAATAACGTGAACAGGTTGTTTCGTCATTTAGCGGGACTAGTGTTAATGGACAATGTAAGATGTACTGGGCGCGTTTGGCTTTTTTGGTCATTGATATGATAATGTAAGGAAATGTTGTTTATTATTTAAATCAAGCGCTATCTCTTTCTCTCTCTAACTCTAACCTATAGAAGCCGGTGCTGTAGATTAGAGTGAGAAAGGAGGAGCCTGCCTGCCGCTGTCGTACGCGTGAAAGAAAAAGTCGGGATGTGCTTAAAGACTTCTTATGGGAGGATAAATTCTGCCATAAGAAGTTATGACTTCATAAAATAGATAAACACTGTGGAAATATATTCTGAAACAACATGAATACACCAGCATAAACTTGTGCACTAGTGCGATAGAATGTAATGTAAAAGCCATCACGCTGTCACTGAAGACACGCATTTTTATTTCATGCATAACACGCCTTTTGCCATTACAAATGACGACACTCCCGTTAAAATACTCGTGAAATTGCAGCTTAAATTTCACCCCCCGTATGCAGCCGGGAGGATTTTATCTTTTTGATTTATTAATGTTTCTCGCCCACTCAGTTTGGCGTTTATATTTTCGTTATAAAATACTTGGGACTATCGTTCTGTATACAATATCCGTATACAAAAATACCTCTTACAAAAGTAATGCGAGAGGCATTACTTTTGTAACTTGACTCCTCGGTATTTCCGTGTCATAACAAGCGTAGCTTAACTCAAAACGTGTCTTGAATATTAATGCGCGTCACCAACCTATTTTCAATCAAAACCAATGTCACCACTCCCCTTAGTAACACGAACAAGGCGTAATTTAAAATACTTTATCATTATATTTTGTTAATCTGAGTCCCTCCTATATAAGAACGTCAGTTGTCGGAACAAATATTATTTCTCTGTTAACCTTTTTTTAACAAGCGTTTATTATCAGTATAATTTGATTTAGGTAAGATGCAGAAGCGCGTTGAAAGAGGCCTGATGATTATTTATAAATATATAAGTAGCCGGTGCAGGGAGGAGGAGTAAGGAGGGCACGCTGCCCTCCTTCCTTTGCCCTCCGTCCTTCATTTGTATAGCCTCTATATGGATATCTATGGGTGTCGGTATTCATGAAAATAGCGATTGCTCGTTTGCCTCGTACTATAAAAAAATATAAAATACATAAAACTATTTTGGTATCGCTATTCGTAAAATAGCAAAGTTTTAGGGATGCCTATTAAGAGCGAGACGCAGCACTGTTTTAATCTATACTATTATTAATCTGTAGAAGGGTCAATTCTGTACATTGAAAATATTGAAAAAATAAATAGCAGGGGGTGTTACTGGATCGATACCAAACCCAAATATGTGATTAAAAAAATTTTTGTCTGACTGTCTATCTGTCTGTCTGTCTGTATGTTCAGGCATCACGTGAAAACTAACGGTTCGATTTCGATGAAACTTGGTATAATTAATAACCTTAACCTAATAATAACCTTATTTTCCTGGGCATCAAATGGGCTACTTTTTATCCTGGAAAAATACGTAGAAAAAAATAAATCCATCCACGCGAAGAGCGACATCCGCGCGGACGGAGTCGCGGGCGGAAGCTAGTCTATACTAATATTACAAAGAGGAAAGATTTGTGTGTAACGAATAGGCTCCGAAAGTACTGGACCTATTTCAAAAATTATTTCACTATTTGAATGCTACATTATCACAGATTAACATCTAAGACTATTTTTTACTGCAGGAAAATACTTCATTCCCATTGGAAAACGGGTAAACTTCTAAACGGCCAAACCGATTGTGTTGAAATTTTCTGAGTTGGTACGACCAATTTTCGACAGATGGCGACACTGTCATTCCAATGAATTTTATATATTGCTGTGATAGTCCATGGTGATTTATCTATTGGTGACGTTGCAACAAGCGCATGGTACAGCTAGTTTATTTATAAATAACAGAAATAAGGTAAAGAAATCAAGATTAAGTAGGCAGAGCTTTTTTATTCCAAGTAACTTGAATAATGCGCTTGCCACAATCTTCCTGAAGTCGTGCTTCGTTCCCCCTCATTAATTAATCCCGTTCATTGTAATATAAAACCATTGTACGCTTGGAGTACGATCTCCATCTCTTAGTACCCTCGCAAGGTAGCTCTGAGTTGATGTCTAGACAGGAAGTTTACACTTACATTTCAAATAGACTGGTTTGGTTTACCTAATATCTTCTTGCATTGTGATCTTAAATTGATTAAATTATGAAATGTTTGTTTGATTCCTTCGTTAGACTTATCATTATTTTGACACTTATTTAGGGGGTAAACGAGCAGATTGACTGATTGCTTCTTGATGCCTACCTACGCCCATTCACATCGGCATAATTATTATGCATACATGTTACTTGCTTTACTTCATCCTGTCCACAGAACTATCGGAACTAAGAAACCGCAGAGAAGCGTGTGGTTTGTTAGTTAATTTCCGATAGGCATAGCACAGCCGGCACTTATGTGGTATCATGTACGCGAGAGATAGCTTCTGATGGTATCGAACTATTTGAATGCAATGCAACATGCTATTCTTCATAATTTATTTCACATATAAAAGTATTGACTAGCAATCTAAAACGTTTTTCTACAAATTATCCAGGTCTTAATAAATCGACGTTTAATTAAAAGATTCCATCCATTGCTATTAGTTTCTATCTATCTGTGATATTATCTGCGTTATTGAGAACACGACCTCAGAATATCGCAGACTTTAAATAATTCCTGTCGAAACATTTATTAGCAAATTAACTGATGAAATGTTGATAAATAAATTTGAATTTGTATTACAATATGATAGCGAAAGAAGTAAACTTAAGGTGTATTTTGATCCAAGTAGAAGTAGATACTTAGAAGCTGTAATTCCAAGATAGTGGAAATATAATGTAACTTCTATTATCTAAGCTGAAAATCTGTTCTAAGTTTATGTTTTCTAAGTTCTAAGTGTTCAGCTATTTTAAAAGAGGTAAAGAAGAAACTATAGAATATTAAAGTACTATTAAGATGCTTAAAAAAACAAACACATCTTCATTCTTCATCTACATTGTTCTTTCATTAACATTGTTATTTCATCTACATAGTTCTTTCATCTACATTGTTTATCATCTACATTGTTCTTTCATCTACATTGCTTTTTCATCTATATTGTTCTTTCATCTACATTGCTTTTTCATCTACATTGTTCTTTCATCTACATTCTTGCGGACCACATTCACTTATAAAGAGTGCGCTTATTATCAGCCCACAGTTCACTGTCATCTTGTGTTACATATGAATCACATGGATGACGTGCTAGGTGTATTATCGAATAGACTATAGAAGACATTAGTGTGGATGTATATAAAACGGTCTTTACAATTGAGTTACGTGACCTTAGCAAACACATTCGGAGTGAACAAACTTGTCGAGTGATGTTCGGAGATATTTGGGGCAGTTATTAGATGCCGTGTGTAATATTGATGACGTAATCGCATGGTGGGCCATTATTACATATAAATACAGACAATCACATTACATTTGAACTCTTCTGCTCCTCTGATAAGGCTCGACTGATTTTTATGGAACGAGAGTAACGAGTAAAGTAAACCTTGGATATTATTATTACTATTATTATTAACGTTAAAGTTATTATATATATCATCGTTTAAACTTTTTCTTAATAGTATAAAGGGGTAAACGAGTAGTCTTCGATCGAGTCGAGTCGATCATGACTAGCGACGCACACAGAGGTTATACAGATGCGTTGCCATGAGGGCCTTCTCCCACCTCCAAGTGCCACCGGCTACTTACGCACGAAATGCGACAGCACAGCTGTCATTTTACGCCGGTATCGTATAAGCGAGGGTCCTAATTTGGCTACTTATATTCGCACGTGGCACTATTTCTTACTAAGTAATCTTAATTCGAGAGTGTTGACTATGGGCTAAGCTTTGGTCTATTCAAAATGAAATGAGGTTGTGTCACGGGATGTACGCAGTTGTGTGTGTATATACCACCTCACATATGCACTGCACGTCGTATCATCAGTATTATCGGAGTTCAAACTGAATTTTCAAACAGATTGAGTATTTCAAGTAAAGCTTTTTTATAGTAAGGGGACAAAGGAACATTTGGAGCATTTTTAAGACTGCCGACGTCCGGTAACTACTTAATTGTTAGATAGATAGAGTCTCCTCAATTCCTCCTTTCCAATGGGCCACCGAAAATTCACAAATTGTATGAAACGTGACGACACTGCTGTTACACTGCTACAGCGGTGTTATAATGATCTGAATTAAAACAGTAATAATAAAAAAGTGGTCTACATGTAGGGTCAAGAATTACCGAAAGTCTATAATTGTTAGTTTTGTCTCAAATCATTCCATATACAGCAAAAGTAACTATAACTCCGCTCATTTGTAGCGCAGCTACGAGGTACTACGCTACGAAATACTATCAACGGTAAACATAGGCTAGAGTTTTTACTTCCATCGGCTGTCCTTATGAATACCGAATAAAAATACAGGTACTGTTATGAAATAAAAATAGACCCCGCGTTTTCTAAATACATAGGCTTCATTTTTATACATGTGAAGAGCAAAAATCAACAAAGATAATATATAAAATGATTTTTGAAATACACCTCTTTTATTTATTTTATCCCTATCATAAATATCCCTTATATATTATAATATATTTATGATAGGGATAAAATGGATCCCTTTGGGCCCTCAGGTTTAATTACCTCTGGCCTAGATGTTAAAGTAGCGGGTAATAAAGTTATACCCGTCTAGATAGTTATCGGCCGCCCTTCAATACTTGTACTGGCGATCAATTATGACAAAGTGTGAGTTCATACTCTTCTTAAATGAAAACATTCTATCACAAAGGACAACCGTCAATGTACCAGGGTGAATCAAAAAGTTCTTAGAAACTTATATGTATTTAACCTTTTTGGAGGCAGTTCGGTATTTTTTCTAAAGATTGACAATTACATATTATTTATCCAGACTTTCAATTATTTTCGACAGATCGTTCGCAATTAATTTTATTGTTGAAAGTTCTGATAAAAAAACGAAACTATGGAGAAAAACGAGTTACGCGCGGAAATAAAGTATCTGTTCCTGAAAAATATTTCTACGAAAGAGATTTTTTCGGACATTCAACAGACATTAGGGAATGATGCTTTACCCTATTCCAATGTAGCTTATTGGGGTGCTGAATTTAAAAGAGGTAGGTCAAGGTGTAATGAGCGTTCTGAACGACCTTCAACCTCCATCACCGTAGAAAATGCCAAAAAAGTGGAAAAAATGGTTTTACACGACAGAAGAATTACAATAAAACATTTAGCTAAGATTCTTAAAATATCGTTTGGTAGCATTCAGTCAATTTTAACCGATTCACTGGGGTTCAAAAAAGTGTCAGCAAGATGGGTGCCACGAATGTTAACCGAAGAAAACAAAAATCGGCGTTTGAATATTTCTAAGCGTAATCTCGAAATGTTCCAACGTGATTCAGATCAATTTTGCCGTCGTGTTGTAACCATAGACGAAACATGGGTCCACCATTTCGACTCGGAAACGAAAAGACAAAGCATGTCTTGGAAACGACCATCCTCACCACCCGTGAAGAAATTTCGAGTTTCTCCTTCCGCTGGCAAAGTTATGGCCTCTGTATTCTAGGATAGTGAAGGAATTCTTTTTATTGATTACTTGCCAAAAGGGCCAACGATAACTGGATCCTATTATGCAAACTTAATTCCGAAATTACGTGAAGCGATTAAAGAAAAACGTCGTGGGTAATTGTCATTGGGCGTGTTGTTTCTCCAGGATAACGCTCCACCTCATCGTACGGAAGTTGCACTCACCGCAATCCGCAGTGCTGGCTTCGAAGTCCTTGATCACGCACCATATTTTCCTGACTAAGCGCCGAGTGATTTTCACTTATTTTCAAAATTAAAGGAGCATATTCGTGGAACTATATGAACTGTATAGGAACTGTATGACTGCCGTAGAGGAGATTTCTAATAGTCGAGAAAATGATTTTTTTGCGGAAGGAATAAGAAAGTTGGAGATGCGGTATTCTAAGTGTATTAGATTAAAAGGAGATACGTAGAAAAATAAAATATTTTTGTTTAAAAATTTTATTTTTTTTGTATTCATTCTAAGTACTTTTTGATTCACCCTCGTATACATACATATTATATACGTGTAATAGAACAATCGCAGTCGTATGGGAGGCGAAGTTTCTTTTATATTGTACTGCAGATCAACTAGATCAGGGTAGGCGAATCTTTGTGCATATACGTGCCAATTTTCTATAAAAACAAGGACCTAGACATGCCATTAAATTATCTTGACTTTGTGATCACGTGAAAATTATAATAAAAAATATTACCAATTCAAAATTCATTATTTACCACGGAAAACAAAATATCGTGTTATGTATCAGCAATGGCATGTGTGCCATTGGTTGGCCATCCCTGAACTAGATCAAGCTCTCAAGCATTTGAAATGCTTTTCAGTACAAGGCTATACTGGCACGGCCTTGGGTCTGTTAGAGGATGCACTAACTAGCTAGTAAGGTCTCTTATTCACGTATTAACATCTTATAAGGATTGTATTACTTTATAATGGTCGATGAAAGTGTCTGTGGGTTTGGCGAAACCATGACGTAATTAGCCTGCCTCCTATCAATTCTGGATCAACATAAGGATATTGAACCCTTGATCTTGGCATTAGAGGCTAAAATACTTTAGCTAACCTACAGTCAACATTAAATAGACATGAGGCGTCTGTGTGGCGACCGTTTGGTGTTGTAAGATAAAGCCTCGTCTAGGCGTCGCTAATACTGGCTGGGAATTATAACGTCATGTTTCATCCTTATCAATATCGATATCGATCGTAGACAGCCGTAAATTGCACCAAGACTGTTCGACAATAGCTGACGCGTTTCACACGGTTGATTATTATCTGGTTAGCCTTAGGAGAGGAGAAGGAAAAGAGTGAGTGAGAGAGAAAAGACAATATTAAATGCATAAAACATTTATGCGGGACGTCATATAATTAAATAAAATAAATTTTATGTAACATATTTGTGCCGTGTATACTTTATAATATATATTACTAGCTGCGCCCCGCGGCTTCGCCCGCGTAAATTTCGATATCGTGGAAAATCATTCCATGGCATCCCTCAGGAACATTTTTTCGGGATAAAAGCTATCCTATGTTA
>LUGF01014640.1:4473-15594 GCA_001625245.1 Calycopis cecrops
TTACTCTGCATGACATGACTTATCTTGCTTAAAGTGCAAGTTCAAGTAACTTGATGGAATTTTTTACTTAGGTTATTATACATTATATTAATATACAACTATTGAAGTGAATCAAGCACTTCAGAATGTAACCTTGTTTATATATAGGTATTATTAAATATTTGTGATAAGTAGGATAGGTATTATTAAACAAATGTTGATTTTTGTGGCATAAACTATTCAATGTATTATGTACCAAATTTTTTAAATATTTTAATTTTGGTTGTTGATTAAAAAAATATCTTAAAGATGTGATGCTAATTATTAAATAGGTATGTACCTTCCTAAATATAGTATGTATTTTATATATTATTAGTATAAGATTACTAATGTTATTGCTATAATAAACATGCAGGAATATTAAAAATTAATAAGTACCAACAAACTAAGTTTTTTCGACTTCGCAATAATATTGACACAATTGCATACTTTATTGATAGGGAAGTACCTACACTAGATGGTCCAATAAATAAAAAAAAGATTACGATCGCACACCAACAAAACAAATACGTTCTCCAATGCTGAATTTTTTAGAACGCCATCTTGTAGATGTTAAAGGTAATATATGTTCTCACTCTCAGATCCCTTGCTTTCTTGATACCTGATAGACGCTTGATCGCTTTTTTGCTTCGTAGTTAAATTAGACATTGAAAAATAAAAATGTTAAGAAACGACATAGAACATTTGGAGTATAGGTAGATGCTGAAGAAATTGCTATGAACCTACTTATCAAAAATGGTGTGAAGAAAATGCTATGATTCGTGCTGATTTCCTGTTCTGAATAATGATTTTGGCCTAGCCTTGGTGTTCTGACGATTTTTGTCTATTTGGAAGTATTTCCATGCGTATCCAGGGATTTCAGGAAGTATCCGTGCGTATCTGGATTAACCCATTCAATGCGGCGCTCCAAACACGATTTCTTCTCAGTTGTGGGCGCCTTTTTTAACGGGACGCCGATTGTGCGTCCGCCGCACCTCAAAAAACATTAAGACGCCGATCGGCGTCTGCCGCACCCGGATAAGAATTCACGGAATTTTTCGTTTTTTTCTGTTCGCCAACCTTACAGTTAGCTCGTAAATTTTAGACAGATATACGCGGCTCTAAGTAAAGGGGGTTATTTCTGCCACAATCAGATAAATCTGACATTAATAGTTATAACATTTGTGCTAAAAATTATGGGTGAAAACAGTAAGTAAAAGTAAATTATTATATTATGAATCGTTTTACATTAAATAGTCATCACATTTAATAGATGTTCGTGTTTAAATTAAAGTTTCTTATTATTTGTTGATTTTGCTGATTGATTTAACAAAGGCTAAAAACCAGAGGTTTTTAGCCTTTGGTAAATTCTAAACTACATTAAAACATATTATGAACATATTTTACATATATTTTATCATTCATCATTTTAACCCTATGAACTTAAAATATATCCTTGGTGAGTACTGATTATTATGTAGATTGTAGGCATTAAAAAAAAATACAAGTACCTAGTGAAAGAAGTCTTGTTACCTTTTTTCGCCACTTAAAATTTTTTTTTCGTTTATTTACTAATAATATGAGAATTCAGCTGCCGATTAAAGCTACCATATAATAGAAATCTCATCTTCAATAACAGATTCTATAGTTTAATACCTAAATAATTTTTTTATAGTACGAGGGGGCGAACGAGCAGTCAGGGATATTTTTATGACCACCGACGCCCATAGACATCCGCACAGTTTATACACAGAAGCGTTGCCCCCCTTCCCCCCGTATTACTCATCAAACACTGATTGTGCATATAAAAATTTGAAAAGCATCATGAATAAAATGTTACTAACTTCTGGTAGACGCCGAAATTTTTCAATAATATTGAAATTTTTGAAGAGATGATTTCACAGAAGCTATGCTCAGTACCTCGTAGCTATAGGAAAAGTACACGTTTTTTTCACGCAGAATTTAAAAAAAAAATTGAATTCTTGACAAAAATAAACTCATTTAAAATTGGACGCCGATCGGCGTCCGTAGCATTCAATAGGTTAAGCTAGTGTGGGGCCTGCAGCAAATCCTATTCCGGTGCTATTGATTTGGTAACTGTCATAATGCTTGAATGTTGAAAGCAATATAGATTTTGCTTTATAGGAGCCCATAGCAATTGCTAGTTTTACACATACATACATAGCTAATCAGGCTCATACCAGTAGTTGCTTACGCTACTTGTAACGTTTTACTCTCTTGTACGTAATTGTTGCTACTTATAATAAGTTATTTATATTATTCCCACTTAGTTGCAAAGGGTAATAAAATATTTATTTTTATAATGTAGGGGGCAAACGAGCATTTTTTTTTGGCAAACGAGCAGTCAGTCATGACTACCAACGCACGTAGACATTCGCAAACGAGATGCGCTGCCCTTATTTCTCCTCCCACATCAATGGGGCTACCTGCTACTTACACACCGCACGAAACGCGACAGCATAACTCACTTTACGCTGATCTCGTGTAAGCTAGAGGTAACTCCCCGGTCGTGCCGGCCTATTTCAGCTGCATGCAAGCATGCAGTGTGGCACCACCCCTTACAAAAATGTTGTATCTAATATGCTTGTAAATAAAAAAAAAACACTAAATACATACATTATATTTTAAAATTGTTCAACATTATTATTTCATTTAGCACAATCAATTCACAATTTCATTCATTCTACTATGTGGCCAAGATTGTACTGTCTTGTAAGGGACTCCGTTGATGTAGCATGCATCCTTCGTGCTTATAATTTTATAACTCAATGAATTGATGATGCAATTTAATTTAATACTATAATGACTAAGTCACTGATCTCATGGTTACATTATTGTAGGTATCTAAATATTTTTATGTTCAATAACTGATGGTTGCAAAGAGAAAGAGAAACAAGATTAATATTTTTTAATTATTGTGATTCTCAATATCCCACATCTGGAGTATTAGTTTACCTATCTAATCAATATCAACATTTATATACCTCTATGAAGGGTAAAAAATCAATATTATGACAAATTGTTTATGTGAAATAGTTGTATTAAGGTAGGGCTCTCAGTTATTTCATATTACATTATTCTGCTATTGTGCAACAGTAATGTTACATATTAATTGACATATCTTTTTTCATTTCTAGCCATGTTTTCAGGGTTAAAAATACTAAATGTTTTTAAATAAAATTTCTTTTAATAGTATTGTGCTGGTATACTTATTTCTTATCCATTAAATTTATCACACCCCACAATTCCTAATTTGTACGGTAGGTATGTAAAGTATTACATTTTAGAGCAAAACATACAATACTTGAAGTGTATCTTTTAGAAAATTGACTAAAATTATATTCATAAGGGCAATGCACAGGTTCTCCTATTAAGAGATAAATATAATATTCAATAAATTAAATTGTAAAAGTTGTAAATTAAAATATAACGAGTAAAATAGTTTAATTTTCTTGAACATCTCTAAACAATCACTCTCTAACACTGACTCAATTCTACATCACACGCTATTGCCATTATATTTGATTTGAAAATTGCTTTCATCCATCTCTCTCTGGCTTAGAAAACAACCAAAACAATGACAGCATATTAGTTTTTCATTTAAAACTTCAGTTTGTTACCAATCGAATAAGTATTTATTAATAATTAGCTTACTTCAAATAACTATTATGCATTATTTTTTAATTTAAATTAGCCAAATGTACACCTTTTTTGTAAACAGCTTACGCTGATATGTAACTCTATGAAAAAGAAAGCAATTTCATTCTTTAATCCAACTCCGGAGCTGTGGAGCGGTTTTCAGTTCCATCTGCTTCATCATCAGAATTATCAAGATTGCCAATTAGAGAATTAAGAAGACCACCTAATAATGAGTTTGAGTTTTTGTTTCCTTGTGGTATTTCTATTCCAAACCAAATACGGCCAATTGTATCCAAGTAAACTGAATAATTTGGGTCACGTTTTATACTTATAGCATAACAGTTTCTCAGTATTTTGAACTGGACAACATGTTTCCTGAAAAATAAAGTAAATAGATTATAGAGGATTAAAACAAATTTGTCTTTAATTAATCATCCTAATATTTACATAATTTTATATATGTCAAATTTTATGTATTAAGGCTCATGGTCAATTTTAATTTTTTACATGCTTTTAATAAAACATTATTTTATTTGAAAAAAAAATCTTACATAAATATCTCTGAACAACAGCAGAAATAAGTTACTATAACCTACTATTTATTAAAACATGCATTAGATATAATATTAAAAGTATTACTTACTGTTCTATTGCTTTTAACAGAAACCACAAAAAATTTAGTAATGGAAATAAATAAGGAGGGCCTTTATCATTTTTTATTGTTGGATGTGAACCAGTGTATTTCTTAAAAGCATCATTCGCCATTTCAATATTTCGTAAACATAGGCACTGTAATACAGCTTGTGCTATGAACAGGTCTATTTCAGACTTCAGCCCTTGAGTTGTGTGTAACTCTATTAGCATATTAGCATATGTGGAGCCATCACTAGAATGCAAAAAGTGCCTGTGTGCTGCTGCAAATTTCTTTTCCTTCCAAAATATTTCAGCAATTCTCTGAAATTGAATGAAGATTAACCATTGAAATAAACGTCGTTCTTTAAACATAAGAAAAATTCAAAGTAATATAATACCTTATGAAGCAGGGGATGTCCTTTTCTGTTGCTATCCATCGACCATTTGACTGAAATTGTGAGAAAAGCTTCTCTTTCTGGTATACTTGGACTCATGATTTCAAACAACTTTGCAATTTTTTCGATCCACTCTGGAGACGGTTTGGTATCGGACCTATTTAGTACATCAATAAGTAAAACAGCTAGGTCAGCACCACTGCCTTGTTGATCACGTTGTAAAAGTAGCGTCGAGCCTTTGTATAGTAAATCCAATAGATCAGGATATTTGTTTAAACTTAAATATCTGTGAAAAGATAATTTATCATTGTCAAATCATCAAAAAACGTAGAATTTTAGAATTTCATGGTTTTGTAAATATCACCTAAAATATAGTGTTCGATACATTTGATGTGCTTCATAGTATTGACCATTATTCACGGAAGCTTCTAATTTGTCTAGTACCCTTGATACTCCTCTTTCACCTCGTCCAGCCATTTCTAATTTTCTAGAATAATTCGGTATCTAAAATATTTTGACATTACAATTACAAGGTAAAAGATAGGTACGTATTTGTAATTTGCGTTTTTAATTATTTTTGAGATCTCCTTCTTCTTTGAGATTACTAAAGTGATGACGGCAATTTTTGACGTTTACCGTGGCTTTTGTGTTGCCAGTTTCAGTCACATGTACAGGGCTTTAATAAGAAACGTAAAACTGTTAAATCTCCATTATTAAAACTGTTGAAATTATCTTACTGGTCTTCTACATATGTCTTCATCATTGAATAAATAAAAGTCTTGTAGGAGTCATACTATATATTTATTCTTCAAACATTGTACATTATTAATTTCCTTTAAATATTCCCCATTACATGATTTATATATATAAGTATATCAAAATCCCATCTTCTAAAATTCAACTCTCTAATATAACATTTTAAATCTTTCCATTACCAAGTCTAACATATAACTGCTTTATTTCGAAAACTACATCTTGAATCTGTCTAAATTTTTCACTAGCCTTCTATGTATTTGAATTTCAAAACATTCTCTGTATTTGAAATTCATTCAGCCAGTATCTGAATCATACTGATATTATCAGCCAGTAACTAACCATATATTAAAACCACAGAATATAAAATTCTATTCCCCAACATCCCCTCTGAATTTTATATTTAATTCAGTGCTCTAACACCATAACCTCCATCTACATTAAAACCCAATACTATATCTCCTACCTAACATTATATCTAACTATATATATATAGTTATCCCCTAATCAAACAAATTTCAAATATAGCTCAAACACATACGTAAGTCCAATTAGTAATTACCTAACACAATTTCAAATTATTTCCAAAACTTCACCATGCTTTAAGTGCACATAAAACCACTAGTCATACACTACTTGAAAACTCCCACTATTCACACACTTATTGAAAACTCCTCTCCTAATATAAAACTCCATTTCTCTCTATTTCAACTGTTCTTACAGTATCATCTTCCATTTAGTCTTAGAAACTTCGTTCATCTTCTAAACTAAATTCTCCTAATATAAAAACGCCTCTCCTCTTCAATACAATCCTCAAGATAGCATCATCTACATCTCTATTTAGTCTTAAAAATTTCGTTCATCTTCTAAAACTAATTCTCAATATTATTTTCTAGAAAACTTATCTCGTCTTCAATACAATCTTCAAAATATCATCATCTACATCTCCATTTATATTTTTCCCCTCTCAAATTAGAATTCTTATTTCTGACATTTCTGACATCTCTATTTATATTTTCCCCTCTCAGAAATAGAATTCTTATTTCTGACATTTCTGACATCTCTTCTTTTGGATTACCTTTATTTTCTTCAAAAATTATGCTGGGGGCCCATAACCTGTTGAAATTATCTTACTGGTCTTCTACATATGTCTTCATCATTGAATAAATAAAAGTCTTGTAGGAGTCATACTATATATTTATTCTTCAAACATTGTACATTATTAATTTCCTTTAAATATTCCCCATTACATGATTTATATATATAAGTATATCAAAATCCCATCTTCTAAAATTCAACTCTCTAATATAACATTTTAAATCTTTCCATTACCAAGTCTAACATATAACTGCTTTATTTCGAAAACTACATCTTGAATCTGTCTAAATTTTTCACTAGCCTTCTATGTATTTGAATTTCAAAACATTCTCTGTATTTGAAATTCATTCAGCCAGTATCTGAATCATACTGATATTATCAGCCAGTAACTAACCATATATTAAAACCACAGAATATAAAATTCTATTCCCCAACAAAAACAACTTCACCAGATTTTATAGCGGTTTATTTAATTATTTAAGAAATCCAACATTTCAAAATTTTTACAGCATTTTAATTACAATAAGTAATATTCATTGTAAAATTGAGATAGAGTCTGTGCCACGACTCGTGTCTTGCGACAAGAAATGGAACTAATCTGATGATTATACTAAGTAATAATTGTTGGTGTGTGTGACAACAGTCAGCAGCGTCTGCGTCACAGAGCAAAGTAATATACTGGGAATAGAGAGCCATCTCATGGCTTTTTTTTGCCAACCAATTTGATCTTAGGGCGACCTCTGCAAACGTTTCCCCGCAACTTTTAAAATCAATACCTACGTATAGATAGTTTAATATATTAAACCCTTTTATTTTAATTTTAAGGCCCGCTTTCACCAGTTCCGACCAGTACTAATTACTATGAAACATTTAATTTTGCATAGCAATTACCACTAGCCGGGACTGGTGAAACCGGGCCTCAATTTGTACTTTACCTTATAATTACGCACGCAATACTTTCAGGTCAGGCTGATGGCACAAACACTAGTTTCAGTACAAAGTATGCTTAACCGTAATAAAGGATGAGTGTGAAATAAAAAACAATTTATTTCTTATTTTTATTGTGCAAATGTTTGTTAAAATACATTTGAGCTTTATTTTTTAGTTCCATCCTCCCGTTCATACTTTAATTTTCCACATAAAATCCGATTAATAGATCTACACCGACTATAAAATTACATTTACAGACATGTCTTCAAAATAACTTTTTAATGCATCTTTATGCCTAAGGCACCTAAATACATTGAAGTTTACTAGTATAATTGTAAGTAAATATAAGTGTCCAATATCACTAAACTTAACCAATAGCGTTCAAATTATTGCAAAAAACACAAACAGGTTGCCGGCTTATCTAGCGGAGCAAAGCTCAACGATAGATAAGCAAAGCCACTAGAACTTGTTTTTAGCAAAACGATATTCTTCACGCAATTACGGAGGAGTAGCTACTCAACTCAACGAAAAAGCAGTGCACTGTGCAGTATAACATAAAATGCAGAAGGGTCGCACGCGCAACGATACGGCCATTTGCAATTTGCATTATGTGCACAGAACACTTTTACTGATTATGTGTATTGTGTTCTGCAATGTCAATTGCCAGTTGTCAAATTGATTTTAAAACTGTCGATCAAACTTTTATAAATTAAACTATTTATATTTAGATGTTCTTAAAAATAAAACCGGCCAAGTGCGAGTCAGACTCGCACACCGAGGGTTCCGTAGGAACGGGAGGTATGAGCAAAAGTAATAGACGTTGAGAAAATTACACTTCCTTGCGACAAACTTATATATGCGGGTGCTTGCATACATTTAGTATGAAACGAACTACATGCATAAGTTGGTAATGATTTTTCCAGTGATATAAATTTTATTTACCAATTTTTAGATTTATTCCTATATGTATACTGTAAGGTCTTACTTCTTGCCAAATTTCAGAATTCTAGCTCAACGGGAAGTACCCTATAGGTTTTCTAAAAAGTGCGTTTTCATACAAAATTTGTGCATAAATGGCTATAACTTTTTATTGCGTTAACTTAGAAGTGTGATTTTTTCAAGGCATCAAGACGTAACTGACCTCCGTATTTGACAAAGATTTCAGCTTAATCCCTTCAAGCGTCTCCAACGCCATCTAGTTTGTTTAATACATATTATTTTTGGAAATTTTGCGGTGCACCGTTCAGAGATAGCGTTAAAAATTGATTTATCTCCCGTCTTCCAAGTTACCACCCCCTTTTCTGCGTTATCAAACACTGTTGACAACAACGTGTTGCGTTGCAAGAGAAACTTAGTGATTACATTCTCTCTGCGCTAAATGAGAGTCGTGCGCACGCATTACAGCTGGTAAATTTTAGAGTTGCAAATGTATTAATATTTGCTAAAATAAGAGGTAAAATTTGATTTACATTGCCTAATATTCATAAACAACGAAAACGTTTTTTTAATAGACATATCGATATGAATAACTTAATATTAGGTATTTTTGCAAATATGTTCTCTAAAATGGTAAAGGATAGACTACATACCCCCCAAAGATGCTGCCACCTTGTCGTTGTGGGAGGGCTTGCGTGCCTCTATGATCCCCAAGATTATGCCGGACTGGGCTAACCATACCGGACAGGCTTGGGAAGAGAAGCCAGACTAAGAGTAGGCTTCAGCTGGGAGGTCCTCCACCTATCCCTCTGAATCAGCAGATAGCGGCGTGGATTAGGACGACCGGCGGGGCTTGCTCCTGTGGTGCATTTGGACCAGGGGTCCTGAGGTCCGGGAACCTGACCCCATAGAATGGTCGCCTAGGAGAAGAAGTCTAACCTTCTCACCGAGGCAAGCCTGTCGCTGGAGGGATCATGTTGCTCGTAGATCCGGGACCATACAATTATAGCGGCTGAAGGCAGGAGTTTAGTCGACAGGGACAACTAAATTGCCGAGCCCAACACTGTACCCGGGCTCCTGGGTTAGCGTATGTAAAGGTACCCTCTTGCGTTGCCAAAAAAAGGATAGACTACGTAGGTGCCAACAGAAAACTTGTGTAGGTAAATAATGCAAAGGTTTAAATCATGGAGCAAATAATGTATGTAAGCTTCGTGCAATAAAAATACTAGCGAAAAAGCACAGCTTTGTAAGGGCTCGAGAGATTTTTTAAGCCAGTATAAGGTTCTGGATACTCTTTTGTATTTAAAAAATAAATATCATAATATGACATGTAACTACGGTAATAATCATGAATCATCATGTAACTACGGTAATGAAAATCAATAATTTAGTTTTACTTTAGTTGTGTGGTCTAAAGCACTCACTTTTTTATTAATTATTACCCTTTTATTTTAATATTAGATCACAACTTCTAGACATATAAATTTAAATTCCTATGCGAAAGCCCAAACTTAAAGGTCCTATAGTTTTTCCGTAAATTGTACCACAAAAATGTACTAGCAGTAGGATAGTATACTCACTTCGCGCGCCCATTTATATATGCATCCAGCATGGATTGGTTGGCTTACTTATTTCACGGAATAAAATTATGCTACGAAATTTTGATTATTGTCCTTTATATTCATAAAATAAAATTCTCCTTGCATACAAAATAATTAATTATAAAATAAATCTTACAAGCCACTAAGAAAATTATCAAACTTTCTTGACATATTATATTCTACAAGGTGCTACGTTATCTACGACGTAGCAAGTAATATATTTTATCCCTGTGCGTAGTAATTTAATTGCATGCTCTCTTTATTTACACGTAGATTCTTTTACCTACAAGTCGTTCTTTTACGGATTATAGATTATCCTTTGTGGGATGACAGTAGTTCTTAATACATACCAGATACAGTCGGCATCATAAGTAGATAACAATTAACAGATACGTTTTAAGTTATTTCATTCAATTAGAAATTCTAATAATCAAGTTTGAATACTGCACGTACTGTTCTATTAGTTAATTAAATTTATAACTAATTGGAAGTTAGATTATACTTTGATAGTGCCGCCAAATATTTCCCTTTTTTCCGCAAACTAATCTAGTAAAAAGCCTTTAGAATGCAGATTTCTGTTAGAATTCAACGGAATTTGCCACAAATTTGTTAAAGCAATAATAGTTAGTTTAGTCGGTAGCAGGAGTTTAGTCGGCATTGCACTCCCAAGTGTCGAGTCCGACATAGGTCTAGGGCCCACGCGGACTCCCAGGTATATTTCGTACAAAATCGTACCTTACTGTTTGAAAGTACTACAATACTTTACAATCAGTCGACTCCTACCTGAGTTGAGAAGGATCACCGAAACAAACTCAGTAAGACAGAATAATTGAAATATTCCTCATAAGTTTGAAGATTGCAGTAACATTTACTTTCATCATTTTACATTTTATTTTTTAATAAACAACCAAACAGTCTGAGAGCCGAGTTTTATTCTCAATGTATAACATATAAATCCAAATCATGTATTGAATCATGGTATCTTCAATAAATTATTTAAGACCACATACGCTCTTTGATAATGCTTTTAAAATCATGCTGTTACTGCAGTGTGAAAATTTAATGAGTTCTATCAAGCAGTTTCTACGTACGCAAAA
>LUGF01014701.1:18280-30121 GCA_001625245.1 Calycopis cecrops
CTCCTTTCTCCTCCCACCTCCATGGGCCACCGGCCACTTACACACCGCACGAAACGCGACAGCACAGCTGTCACTTTACGCCGGTCTCGTGTAAGCGAGAGGTACCTCCCCGGTCGTCCCAGCCCAATTCGACTGCATGCAAGCATGCAGTGTGGCACTACCTCTTACTAAACCACCTCTTCTCTTAAACTATAAAAAAATATAAATTTACTACATTAGCGTTGGTGCAGTACTCTTTTCAATACGACGACTGCCGATTCAATTTATTACACGTTTTATATGAACCAAATATGTTATTATGTGAAATATTAGGAAACATGCTTATACTAATACCACAAATTAATTGTAACAATTAAAATTCTTCATAACCGCATACACATTCGGTTACTTACGGTACTTGGCACTGGGGTAACATGGTGTAATCCTACTAATTTTGTAAATGCGAAAGTTTGTACATTTGTTTGCTTGTTTATTTGTTTGTTAGCTACTCCTTCACGCAAAAACTGCTGAACCGATTTTCATAAAATTTGGCACACACATAGTGCGTAAATTGGATTAACATATAAGAGTATATATCCCGATAAAATGTTTCTATGGGATGCCATAGGATGATTTTCTATTTTTCACAAGATGTGAATTTACGCGGGTGCAACCGCGGGGCGCAGCTCCATAAAATATTGCTACAATTGTTATTGTTGACTATATTTTTAACAATAACTGCTGAACAATTATGATGTTGATAAGATAATACATTATTAAATAAAAAGCTCTGTATGAAACTTTAGGGTCTGTTGAGATTTGGGAAATAGCTTGTGGATTAATCTGGGCCGAGAATCTTGTAACCTTTAACTACATATGGACTTTGGGGATTTAAAGCCGTGTCCTGAACAAAGTTCCACGGCTAACTTGGATAATGAGCTGTGTCTGTATATAACCGGCCAAGTATGTGCAGGGTTTCTTAAACTTTTTGCTGTCACGGACCCTTTTTAAGAATTTAAGAGCTCCGCGGAAACCTGTCAAAGAATATTTTAGGAAAAAAAACATACCTTATATTTTATGTAATGTCAGGTACATATTACATAAAATATAAGGTATGTTTTTTTAAGCCAGATAGCAAGCTTCGAAAACAGGCACGACCGAGAAATCAGCCGCCGTATCGACCATTCCTGGAAGAGCTAGTAGTCCATGAAAGCGTACATGAAGGGCGACCTTCCTATGTCATTAAAACGCAAACTCGTTGACGTGTGCATCCTGCCCGTCCTAACCTACGGTGCGCAGACATGGTCGTTGACCGAGCTCCAGAAGTCCAAACTCAAGATTTGTCAGAGGGCAATGGAGCGTAGCATCCTCGGCGTCAAACGCGTCGACCGGGTGCGGAATACGACGCTACGCTCAACGACCCGCATCGCAGACGTCGGCAACAAGACCGCCCGGCTGAAGTGGGAGTGGGCTGGTCATGTGTCGAGGATGAACGCCGAGAAGTGGGCCCACATAACATCTCAGTGGGCCCCGGACGGAGCGAGACGCAGAGGACGGCTGAGGAAACGTTGGCGGGACGACCTCGATGCCTTCGACAAAAGCTGGTGGGAGAAGTCAAAAGACCGGGATGGTTGGCGAAGTTTGGGGGAGGCCTTTGCCCGGTAGTGGGACAACATAGGCTGAACAAAAAAAATGTATTATATAACATGTATGTATTATATACACAAGAATGTTACGGTTTGCCTGAGCTACCACTGACCCCTAATACATACGTCATGGACTTCCAAGGGGTCCGCGGACCACACTTTAAGATATCCTGGCTTAGGTCATGTTTCATAAGTTTATATTAAAGTTTACTGTTTGTCTAGGAAATAAACTGATAAACAAACTACATACCTTGGTTTTACATATGTCCGTTAGAACTTAGAAGTACAATTTCATAGAAACATCAATCTGATGGTTAAGAATTAAGTGTTAAATAGCCACTAGGCTAAGGACTGATTGAGAATGTATGTATGTATAATTTTTATTCTTTCGCTCCAAAATTATAGAAGGATTATACAATCTCGATTAACATAAAAATACAAGAAATTCTAGTAAATATAAATGTTTACTTCGAATGGATTTGATGCGGGTGAATCCCCGAGGTTTTAAGTTATAATAAAGCAACTGAAATTTTCAGAGACACAGCACCGTCTACAGAACTAGGTACATACAATATTCCCTTATGCTGCCGAAGTGTTTGCGCATATATCAGCACAGTCCACTGCCCCCGCATCAAATACTCCAAACAATACAAGTCGATTTATAAGAACGGCCATGACTCGCCTTTCTATTTTCCTATCACATAATACTAGATTTTCATTCTGTGACTTGCTTGTAGATACATATTGCACACATGGATATCGTGTTGTAAAGCCTGTGACAGCTGATGTCTATCTTGTGCAACAGCTTATATCCAGTCAGGCGTCGGTTCCCATTATACTTCTTTACTCTGTGGGCGTCGATGGCCATAGATGACGATAGTCTATCTTTTACAATATACATCATACAATATACTTCTCATTGTTCTGACCTAGTCAATAAAAATACTACGTAGGTACTATTCACATGATTCCAGTGAGTGAAAAAAATCTGGGCTTCCATTTTGCCTATTTTTTTCGTGATGATGATGATGTGTTACTTCTTATCCAACGATTGGAGCGGCGCGGCAGCTCAAAATCATGACTCATTTTAATGCAACTTTTAATGTGAAATTTCTTCTTCCCCGAGCCAGTAAACATTGTTTATACAATGTTTATTGGCTCGGGGCTATAACTGGGGTCAACGACTTTAAATGCCACTCATAAAAATTCTACTAATTTTATAATATTATTATTATTATAACGTTTGTATATGTTTATTATACATTTATGTAAAAACTTCTGAAAGGATTTTTAAGAAATTTGGCACACAAAAGAGTGAAAGATACAAATTATATTTAATATTACGATCAAAAAGATTGCATAAATTCTATTAGGACGGATTTTAAACGATGGCATGGCTAGTTAAATATTAAAAACAGGTATTTATAAATATTAAAAAACAGAGCGAGTGGAAAAAGGGTGAAGGCCCTCAGCCGTTGAAACTGTCAAAAAATCCCTTAGGAATAACTTTGCATATAGATTGGATCATGCGTTATCTATTCATAATTTTCTCTCATACTGGCCCTATATTATAAACGAAATATTCAATTGGTTTGGTTTTGGTGAATTATTTGTATGATGAGTATTCAATTATCATCATCGTACAACTAGTAGATATATGCAAGGTTATTTTTGGTCACTAGCCAAATTTTAAAATAAGGAAGTGGAAGTCAACCCAAGAGTGTGTTTTAAATTTTATCGTCTAATTTCGTTAAATAAAAATAGATCTCTTAATTCCTTTCATCTGCATAGTTTCATAGGTGACTGCACCAAAGTTGGGCAAAGCGACTGCCTGACTGTGTCTATATATGTGTGCCTCTGTACCGTACCTATCCCAAAATAGATGTAAATAATCTATACGTAAAATCCTGGTTCGTCGTATCGCACGGCGCCCTACTTGAAGTAAGACGGTTGTTTGTTTGTTTGGGGTGACCCATTGGAGTAGGACGGGTGTAGAGATCACAAAGAGCAACATACTTGCATAACAATAATGCGGATGTCTGCGGTAATCATAAAAATGTTAAGAATTTCAATAAGCTAACTCAATACAAGAAAGTTGATAATTAAATTTTCAACTGACACTACTGTGACATGAGTAAGTACGTCTCTTTACTCTGTGCTACTGTTGCGTAACATTCGCAGTTTTGCCGAGACGTGCCTCGCGTGCTAATGTGGCGGTGCAGACGAGGCGCGACTCATTACAGACGGTTTTAAGAAACTAATAACTTTAAAGAATGAAAGCCTCTCGCTTGTTAAGACTTTTTTAATTACTAGGCTTATCATAGTGTTTGTTCTACTTACTCTTTGGTTTTATCAGAAGTTTTATTGCTATTTTTTTTGTAATGTAGTGGTCAATTAGAACCGTTTCTTACAAAGCCTCACGAAATGCGGTTCATCAGTTGCTACTTATAGATGGTAACATATGAAAGAAAAGCACCTCGAAGATCACGCCGTTCCGATTCGTTACGAGCAATGTCTCTACTGAACGACAGAATATGCGTATTTTTTTAAAAGCGCCGGTGGACACATCGAAGAACTTCGATTACTCGTTTTTTTATTTTAAGCAATAAGAAATTCGTGTAAATAATGTACGTTTTCTGTTCCTTTAACTTTGTTTCTGACCTTTTAAAGTTTAGAAACTGAACAAGAATGTTCCATCACGAAACATCAGATATATTAAACAAATAAATATTATAATAACACTTAGCTACGGTATGGTCTACATCTGCAGGAGACCTATAAAGTAAGCTGTACGAGAACAGAGCACCGCTTGTTCTCTGAGACATGCTTTATAAAATTATAACCTCACAACTGCGGCGATGAGGACTTACTGCCTCCCGTGGTGAACGTTTTGTAAATTGTTGTGGACTGAATTCAATAAAGTTTATTGTTATGTATTTTAAATCCCGATGTAAGAAAAGGGAGTTATGATTTTGTCGTTATTATAACTATGTGTGTGTGTTAAATGTGTGTTATGTGTCTATTTAACAATTACGAATGCCATCGTAATCCATAAGTAGATGGACCATTTTCAGTGCGACTTTTTATTCGAAAGCCAGTTTCTTAACGGTGGGTCTTAGCTATGTTAAATAAAAACGGTCTAGCAGTCTGAAAAGTGTAAATTCTTTTCCGATCATGTGATGTGTCAATTCCAAAACCAAACTGGAGTGGACCCAGGTCTTCTCGATCTTCTTTTATGGCGTAAAGACATTATTTCTATTAATAATCAGCAGACATAATGAACAGAATATGAAAACAGCCTGGAGAAACTCATCGTGATCGGAAAAGTGGATATGAAACAGCTGTCAGCAGCAGACGTGCGAAAGTGATGAAGAAAGGGTAGCTCTTATGAATGACGACATTGCATGTTATTTATTATTGTCTTTTTTAGTCTACATAATTCAAAGTCGTGTCATTTTTTAGCTTCTGCTGTACAACAGCCGCCTCTAAGCAAAGATTATAAACATGATATGCCCTCTTCTGGCCTATCCACTGAAAAAGCCACACGATGGAATTTTGGATGGAAATTAAGAAAATAAAGGAAAGTATAAAAATATATATTGATTTCCAACATATTGATTATGTCTGCCAAAGGTAGATAATTTAAATTAAAAAAGCTACGATTAAAATAACCGATAGTATTTGGCTTTTTATGGTTATTTATATGAGTTTTGAATTTAATACTCATCATACAAGAAATTCAATTACAAAAAAAGACAATTGAATATTTCGTTTGTAATGTAGAGCCGGTATGAGAGAAATTTATGAATAGATAACGCATGATCCAATCTATATGCAAAGTAATTCCTAAAGGATTTTTATGACAGTTTCAACGGGTGAAAGTGCTTTCACTGTTTTACAACTCGCTCTGTTTTTTAATATTTTACGATATATTCACGGAATTTTGCCAATAATTTTGTTCGAAACGAAAAGCTTCTTTGTATCACTTTTTAATATATTTCTGTGCAAAATTTCCTGTAAATCCGTTTCGTATATGAATGAATCATAAACATCTAGGTACCTATAGATATTTTATAATATTATATTGTATCATGATATAAATAAATAAATAGTAAATAAAACTTTATTGTACACACCAATATATTTTTTTAAACGTTAAAACTATAATTTAAAGATAGTATAATACGGCGACCTTATGGCTTTAAAGCGATATCTTCCAGGCAACCATTAATATGATAAAATGTATTGCTTGGAGAATTTCGGGTGCTTAATAACATTTAACACATTTAGTACAAAAAAGAATAACAATAAAATAATATAAAAAATTACCCCAAATTTTTGATTTTTATCTATTTTTTTTATTTTGTATTTTGAAGAGCTAAAGTCGTAAGCGACATAAACACGGCCAAGAATTGCGCTTGTTCATGCCAGATTACCGTCTCAAAATCTTTTCCTTACAAGTAAACCTCAAAAAAGGCCTGCTACATAAAAATACAGTCTTTACTCGATTCGAATTCGTAGGCTTCGGTTTCCATTAGAAACAGAATCAGGCCATAAATCTCTAAATTCAAAATTAGATTACCGCTGTACTGGATAATATTCACGAAATAGGTCCCCCACATAAATACTAATTAATGGATCTTGATTGTTATTAACGCCGGTCTAAATACCAGGGGACCTAGGTCTTGTTTCCAATTCCTAGAACTTGACGGTATGTAGTTGTAATGTAATTACGACACGAAATGCCACATAACTCACCCGAATGGGCTCAGCTGGAGTTTCTTATTAACAAATGGTTCTGTACATTCAACGTGTCCGAACTATAGAATTTTAGTAAAATATAATTTAGAGGTAGTGCTATGCTACAAAGCAGCTGAATTGCACCAGATAACCATGCATGATGCCGAACGGACAGTTATGGGTTATATATTACGAGACCGGCGTAACGTGCGGTGTGTAAGTCGCCGGTGGCCCATGGAGGTGGGAGGAGAAAGGAAAGGAAAAAGAAGGGCAACGCAACGGTTTCAGTAGCTATGAAAATGGCTCCGATTGCTCGTTTGCCCTCTTATAGTATTAAAAAAAAGTTATGCTGTTTGCGTTTTGTGGTCCAATTACGAGGAGAATACGTTTGCATACAGAATTTGGTGTCTATATGCTTCAGTGCTAGTCTCGCTTGCTCCTAGTCTTAGATGCAATAAAAATATTTTAGACATTATTATCCTTTCGTATCTCTTAGTAAATTCAATGAAAAAATATAGTGCTAAGTGATCAATTAAGGCTAAATATTATAATAATGTTCAATCTCATTCACCGCACAGCTTAAATGATTGTTCGTTACCAACCGACTGTATGTATGTGGTCACGAAGACATCTATAACAATGTAGACACATAGTAAATATGGTGTTTCAAGTTATTCATATAACCACTTGGTGTTTCATATAACTTATTTGACGGTTAGTAGTATAAAATGTGTAACAAATTCAATGGACAATCATAGCGGATTTGGCAAGCACTGCACCAAGTACAAATGTATTGCTATAACAACGCTACTTATAGCAACGCTACGACTTAGTATCTCACCACCAAGCACACAACGCTACAACCACAGCTACAACATTAATACGACAATATCCTTTCTTAGCTAGGTTTAATTTTTTATTTCTCTTCTTCACTTTATTATTTCAATGATTATTTATACATTTACGTAATAGTCATTCTAAATCATAAACTATAAAAAAATAATCATCAACATGTAATTGTTTGTATATAATTAGAAATGAACGTAATCATCCACTAAACAATGCCAAAAATGCCAAACACTACGCGAGTACTTCAGCAGTTACACAACAGTGCTCTTAGCGAGTGAATGCATTTAGTTGTAACCCGTGGAAACCTAATACGTCTGCATTCTACACAATTTGTTTACTCGGCTTTTGCTCAGCATATCGTGAACACATTCCATGGGATATGCTATTGCCAGCGTTATGACTTAAAAGGAGACGTCTTAATCTAGGATAAAACCCATATTTTTATATCCATTTAAGCTTTCAAAGCAGTTCTAAACCAACTAATGAGCCTTTTTGACCTATAAAATAATATTAAAAACATTTTTATATTCGATACGTGTTTTGACTAGTATAATACTATATACATATAATAATATAAAGTTTTTGAAGTAAAACTTATATTATACGCGCGCTTGACTTTGGGAGTATGCTTGCGAGAGCGTTACAAAAATCACACAATGGGAGTTTTCATTCAAATTCCAAATTCAAACTCGATCTAAGTGAAACTTTTTTTTATTTAAAAAAATAAATATGATAATATGACATGTTATGTCATTGTAACTACGGTAATGAATTTGTGTATTAACTCAATAATTAAGTTTTACGTCAGTTGTATGGTCTAAATCACACACTTTTTTTGCTTTCTAACAACATTGAAATTGCGCTCCAATGTCCGCGATATAAATCTCTGTGTGTACCCATAAGTTGATCGGGCCGAGAAGTCACACTCAAGTCAGACTGTCTCCTCGTGTCTAGCACTTGGCAGGCTAACTCTTCGCGACTCTATCATACGGTATTGTGTCTGGCGCAGTCGGGAGAATGCGTGCGCCTCGCCACCTCCCGAAGAGAATGTTCGTACATAATAATACATGAAGTACAAGTAGCGAGCTGGGAAGTTCGAATTCTAAGGTTTGTTACCAAGTGCCTATAATTGTGTTAATAGGTATTAGCATATATTTTTGTGTGAAAAATAGTAGAGCAAAGAGAGCTAGCACTACAGCTAGATTGCAGCTGTACTGGGACGCCAAAGTGGCAACTATACAGTAGGGCTTCATGGGGTACCTAACAGTCACAGTTTCCCGTTGGCCATTGTAGGAAATGACAACGCACATGTCAGCATCAAAATTCAGCTGTTCTGACATTTCATTGTTATTAATAAGAGCCTACTAATCATTGGCCTTCGAAAAAAATAAAAAGTGACTGTATTTCACGCAGATATAACTCACTGTCTTATTCACTAATTACTAATTGGTCCTTTTTTGGATAGTTCGAAATACTTACGTATTGGGCGCTAGTCTTTTAAACAATATAATATGCATACATAATATCGACCGTAGAAATTAGCAGAGTCGGATTTGCATTTATGTGATTTTCTTTTTATTGCAAAAAGTTCCTAAAATGATTTAAATGCTCAAATTAACCTTCTTCCTTTTTTAAGTTTGAGTTAAGGAATTCAATATTTGAGTAAGTTATATAATGTAATACGAGAGAGCATTTTTAAGATATTCATTGCAATGAAAAGAAAATCACAAAAATGCAGATCCGACTTTGTAAATTGCTACGGTCGATGGTACTATGACACTGTTAAGTAAGCCACTGCACAAGAAATCTTAATGGAGATCCTTTAATTAGTATGAGATTATTTATTTTGGGGCTTAAGACGATTATGATATAATCCTAATTTTTGAGGAATAAAAAAGGACAGAGCGCACTAAGTGCTCTGTCATGCTCACGCTCGGGTTGCTATAATGCTATAATAAAAAGTTCATTTCAAAAGAAATGAGATGTGCTCGTTTTAGGCTGGCCTGGTCCTTATTCTTTAATCTGGTAACTGATACGATATTTTTACGAAGACACAGCTTTTCAGTGCAATATATAATATAATTCAGTAATAAAATTATTTTAATGGATTTTAAATAAGATAATCCAATTAAGAGTTTATTTCGAACTAAACCAATCCAAACTATATCTAGCATTTTGTTACTAGATTTACAGTCAATAAAATGTGGAAAGTATAACGCGCAAAAGCTCTCGGACTATATCGTATTGTTCTGAACCACATGTGATGCCATCTAGGCTTGTTCAGCATAATTATTGTAATACCGGTGTGGGCTGCCAGAGGCGGTTCGGTCGTTGTTTGCCGGGCGCGTTGTTTGACGCGTGAGTTTAAGAGCGGCCATTGTTGTTGAATCTCTTGAGAGATCGGCGCGTAGTTAATTGTTTACGCCTTTTTGTTTTACGCCTTGTTTGATGCCGCTGAGATCGGACGCGTACATAATTTAAGACTTGAGTTTATGATTGCTAAGTTAAGTTAAGTGTTGGTTCCCATTTTGATATTATCGGGAGTGTAAATTAATTGACTAACTAAATGAACTTGCGATTGATTTGTGTTTGTGTAAAAGTACGAAAGACTATTAAGAACCATTGTTGAGAGGCTTGCCTAAGAAGATTCATATTTCGGGCGGATTGCAGCTCCACGGAAGGCTAAGTATATCTCATTACAAACTTGAAATTTATGGCCATAGGCTTTAGAGGTTAATGTGATATATATTAAGCCGGACCCCGGAGACACAAGGTAATTGCACCTATTAAGATTTAATTTAGCTCTGCGTAATCGCAGACAGGTTCATTCTGATTTGAGCCCTGTGTATAATAATTCACTTCCACTGCGCAACAAATCCAGGGTTAGAACTGAACACGTATAATATATCGTATAATATACGATATAGTCGTTGCGATAATCGACTCCAGAAATATTATGTCTACAGTCGATTGTTACGTTATAGACCGGGCCCTGGAAGTACTTGAGTATACAAAACCTGAGTACGGCATTCCATCATTAGATTTAAGTTACGGATAGCATATAGTTTAAGAATCCGAATCTTGCCGGATAATTTTCTGGTGCATTTTTATGCCCTCTCCTCATACTCATTAAAGAGATCAACGGAATAAATGGAATGAAGTCATTTTTGTGATGATTATGTCAAAATGTATAGGTTCTGCATCTGCATCTGCGTAACAGCTCGTTTGCCCCCTTTGCTATAAAAATAAATAATAATATAATAAAAAACATTTTTATTGGGGTTCCGTAGTAAATTAGGAATTAAGAGGACTGTAAGTACAATAAAGCTGTAATTTGGTATGGGTATATAGATTAATCATGGCAAAGAAATGGATTCTTAATCTATAAGCTATCCTTAACTCAAATACATTGGTGGAATGCGGTACTCAGGTTTTGCATACTCAAATACTTCCAGAGCCTGCTCTATTATGAGTCTCTATTCTGTATGTCAGATCGCACTAAGCTTTCTCTGTCAATAGACTACGCTTGAGCTCACAAAAAATCGAAAGAAAAAATAATTCCTTTATAGATATTTGGTGGTTCTATCAATAACTAGTGATACAACTAAAAATCTGTGATACCAAAATATAGAATTAAACATATTTTCCTGCTGCAATATGCGACGTTTATTAATTAAGAACAACCATGATTCAGTACAGTAGTTAAGCGAGAGATGTAAGCGCTATAAAGCGTTATGCTGAGTGTAAAATGTTTTCACGGTTTTGTTTTTTCATAACTTACATCGTTTCTTTAAAAATGGATCATAGAAAATACAAGAAAAGTTCTTGTTCTATTTTATTACGGATTATAAGTACTAAAAATTAATACTCGTGAGACACATAAAATACATGTTACAATGCCAACAACGAGGGCCTTGATAATAAGAATAGCAATTCTAACAAAACAGATACAAAGCATTGGCAGAACAATACAATTTACAATGTCCTTGAGTCAATTGAAAAAACTAGAAAAAAAGTAACCAATGGACAACTAACAAGATTGTTATCTCAAATAATAAAAGATCGGAACGCACTTACAATCTTCGATAAAATATGAAACTAAGTTATTCAAAATGGTTCCTTCCTAAATGTCGCATGAAATGACAATCTCATCGACTGCCGACACAGATTTGAAGGGCCAGATTCGACGTGATCGTTTTGTGATCAATATGTTTATTGTAATTGGAAATTTCATTTTGTGAATATTGGTCACACCATTTAAGTTTTTCTATACATTTTTACATGTTAAAATATGTTTACTTATTCAAAAAGAATCTAAATAATCTGTGTGCCGAGGCTTTACCGATGTAAAATATGTTATTTTTTGTTCAATCATGTTAAATATGTTACTACTAGATTTTCATAACTTTCTGATAATGAAATAAATAAGTTTAGAAGAACAGATGGTGGATAAGCTAATAAGGTTTTAGATTAAAGCTGCGTTTAACACACACACATAATTATAATGGCGTGAAACCCTTTATGTAGGCCTCTTAATAATTATATAGATATACAGATATAGAGAGATAATTAAAAATATAAACTATTACCATTAGAGAATTTGTTTATTAAATTGTCTGGAAAGGTG
>LUGF01014701.1:40118-52307 GCA_001625245.1 Calycopis cecrops
GGGACGTAAATACCCTTGCTCACGATACGACACACGTTCTTCATTAATGTTGACGCTGGCGCTGCGGACAGGACGTACATACCCTTGTTCACGACACGACACACCTTCATTAATATGGGCACCGGCGCTGCGGACGGGACGTATATACCCTTGTTCACGACACGACACACGTTCTTCGTTAATGTGGACGCTGGTGCTGAGGACGGGACGTAAATACCCTTGTTCACGACATGACACACCTTCTTCATTAATGTAGGCACCGGCGCTGCGGACGGGACGTAAATACCCTTGTTCACGACATGACACACGTTCTTCTGTGGACGCTGGCGGTGCGGACCGGACGTAACGAAAACGAGAAACGAATTTACATAGAACATCGAAGTTTGTATATAAAATATAAAACGTTCATTAATAGGTTTATGATAGAAGTAATGACCACAAACAGACAGACCAGAGATTTACCCTACTTTGGTCCATTCACTTATCAAGTCACCAGGATGAAAACAGATGAAGAATATACGTTGTTGCGTGAGCGTGGCAACAGTTTCCTCCGAAGATACCGCCTCTCGTGGTGCGGGGGCTTGCGTGCCTCTATGATCCACAAGAATATGCCGGACAGGGCTACCCATGTCAGACAGGCTTGGGGGAAAGGCCAGACCAAAAGCAGCTCAACTGGAGGGTCCCCCACTCATCAGAAGATGGCTGAGTGGGTTAGGACGACCGGCGTGGCGTGCTCCGTTGGAGCATCGAGACTAGGATGGGAAACTGACACCATTGCACGATTCCAACGATTGTAGTAGGGACTGTTTAAAGGTAGCCGTGCAGTCCGCAAGGGAGAGAATTCTGGCTTTTTCACCGAGGCCTGCCTGTCTGGTTCTTGTTACTTGTAGATCTCGGGCCCTCCAATTAAAGCGGCTGAAGGCACTCGCAGGGGGCAATCCAATTACCGAGCTCAACACTGTACCCGGTGGAGCCAACCGGGCTCCTGGTGAACGTATGTAAAGGTATTCCCCTGCCTTACCAAAAAAAGGGAGCCATCAGTTGTGACAGCTGTCATTGTAAGCATATATGATAAGATATGCATGTATGTAAAATGTACCGACATGTACGTAAGAGTAAGTAAATATAGTATTATGTGATAGGATAATAGAAAGGCTTGCGTGTGGCCATTCTCATAAATCGACTTGTATTGTCTGGAGTATTTGATGCGGGGGCAGTGGAGTGTGCTGATATATGCGCAAACACTTCGGCAGCGTAAGAGAATATTGCATGCAGCTCTGTTGTTCTGTATTGTGTCTCTTTGACAATAATTTCTGTTGATACGAGTATATCATAAATTGTTTTTACCCGGTTTTTTCTCGAGTTGGTTACTGGAGAAAAATATCACGTTCAATCAATAATATTTTCCAGTATATTTTAAAAAAAAGTATTACATATACATACATATTGTATTTCCATTTTATTCAAATTTGCCTAGTTGTTTAAGTGTCCAAGAATCAAAATTATACATACATATATTAATGCGCAATTACAAAATAAAGTTGAATAGAAGCTAACCGATGCCTTTTGATAGTTGAACAGTCAGGTTTTATTAAGTTTAGGAAGTAACTGTCGGTGCCTGTGTAATCTGTGACAACAGAAAGAGACTTCGAGACAGAGAGGAGGCGGCGTTTTCAAGAGACGTTATATTCAACGGCTTCTACCGCTTATCAACACTGCAACCGGGGAATCGGAGTAGACACCTGACTCCAATTAAGGCTTCGGCATTATAAATGTCACTTTAAGTGCTGAAGTGACCCAATAAGTTGATAGACTGGTCGCTAGTAAAATACCGGTCAGTCGAAGGGATGTCCTGCAGCTGATAGACCTGCGACGTCCCGCCTCGGCGGCTGAAGTCTCCCGTAGTGGTTTTTAGTCGTCATTAGCCGCTAAGTGCTGAGTCACCCTTCCATCTCACTCAGGTTCGGTTGGATGGTGCATAAATGCATTTTCCCTGTGAAAAAATTGCTTTTACAGGTTGCTATTATAGTTTATATACTGATAGAAACTTGAAAACGTGTGCAATATGCCCTCAGCGTTTAAGTCTCTATCGAATAATATTTGACCGGTTATGTTGAGAAACTTATCATTAACTTTGTCTTAACTAAGTTTGTCGTGGAACTTTGTTCAGAACACGGATTTAAATCCCCAAAGTCCATATGTAGTTAAAGGTTACAAGATTCTCGGCTGCCCAGATTAATCCACAAGCTATTTCCCAATTCTCAACAGACCCAAAAGTTTCATACAGAGCTTTTTATTTAATAATGTATTTCTGTTATCAACATCATTATTTTTTGTTCAGCTGTTATTGTTGAGAGTATTTTCAGTAATAACAATAGCAATGACATCTTCTGGACTTATTTGTCTAGTGTTAAGTACTGTAAGTGACTGTCTTATAGGATAATGGAAAAGAACACTCCAGAATAAAAATGAGGGTCCCTTTTTATTTCTTTTTCTAATAATATATATAAATGACTTGCCATATCTAGATACGTCATGGATGAAGGGTAAAAGACGTAGGCGACGTAAGTGTGGTCAAGCATTACGCTGATTTTCAACCAGACTACCGGCCCAGAATCCTTTCTCAAGAAGGAAACTTCAAAAAAAATAATGGCACACAGTCATTATTCGATGCGACTTTGTACACTTGAAAACGGATTCGCCCGTAGCGTTATTTAGAATGAGTACTAGAACTCGTTACTAGATGGCGCTGACCGATAGAAAATATTTTATCAACAATCATAAAGGATAAAGAAGGAAAACCAATTGTAAAAGAAATCAAATGGGTCCAGTAGGTTCTAAGCCTATTTAATACAAACAAATTATTAATCTCTTATCAGGTAAATTTCTCTGATCTTAAAGAAAAATCCTGGTGCAGGCTAAGTCGCGGTATAATAAAATTGTCTTCAAAGGGCTGCAACTGATCGTCTGTCTTATTATATCATAATAAGTTCGATGTGATGCCTGACGCGTGGTGGCGCTCGAAGCAGGGCTTCTCAAGTAGGCTCCTGTCTCCCACCCCCATGGGATAAACTATAATATCACGGAAAATATTATGTACAAAAACCTTATATTTTGTTAGAAAAAAAAACCTTAATTTTTTTGTTTTCCTTAAATAAAAGGAAAGCCACAGTACAACATGCAACAACAAGTCTCAGGTAAAATACAGATTGATTACGGTTATGCGATTGTCATTCATATTTTCCGAATATATTATACACAGTCTAACAGTATTCAAAGTCGAATTGATTATTTTTTATAACAGAGATCGAATTTCAATCTGCGAGCGAACATTAGAAATGATAGTAATAGTACAATAATAATAATGATAATAAAAATCATAATTTGGCCACAAAAATATTTTTATAGTCCATTGAGAATAAACCGGCAAAAGGTTGAGAAACTCTGGTTTCAAGACTTACAAAACGGAGGAAAAGAAACTTTGTAAGTCGTAATACTAGTGAAGAATATATTCTGTGGAATGTGTTCGTGATATGCTGAGCAAAAGCCAGAATGCAAACGATTTGGTTTCCACGGGTTACAACTAAATGCATTCACTCCCTAAGAGCACTGTTATGTAACTGCTGGAGTACTCGCGTAGTGTTTGAAATTTTTTCGCATTATGTGGATTTTTTTTTTATGATATAGGAGGACAAACGAGCAGCCGGAGCCATTTTCACGACTACCGACGCCCACAAACATCCGCATAGAGGCTATACAGATGCGTTGCCCTCCTTTCTCCTCCCACCTCCATGGACCACCGGCTACTTACACACCGCACGAAACACGACAGCACAGCTCTCACTTTACGCCAGTTTCGTGTAAGCGAGAGGTACCTCCCCGATCGTGCCGGCCCAATTCGACTGCATGCAAGCATGCAGTGTGGCACTACCTCTTACCTAAGCAGATACCTCTTACCTAAGAAGATGTTAGCATTCTGTGTCTATGGTGCGGGACAACTCCTCTGTGTGGTCGGCATTGGCTCCTTAAGGAACTGACTAGCCATCTAGGAGTGCTGGTAATTAAAATTTCACTGGCACACTTATTTTACTGGGCCACACATATCACTGAATGCCACCAAGGGCGGGTAACTGAGCATATATATACCATATAAAAAATAAATAATATGAACTTAAGAGGGATTGAGAGAAATGAACAATCGAGGCAATATGTATTATTAAACGACAACGCATCATATCGTTACCATCTTTGATGCCCACTGAAACGTAAATTTCTAACCAGCAGTTGCCAATGCAGAAGATTTTTGTCATACAGAAAAGTATTATTGTTAAATTAAAGATGATCAGAATGCTAATGGTGATATCAGAAATTCATCTGTATTAAAAAGTTCTGTATGGTACATTTGGGTCTGTTGAGATTTGGGAAATAGCTTGTGGATTAATCTGGGCAGCCGAGAATCTTGTAACCTTTAACTACATATGGACTTTGGGGATTTAAAGCCATGTTCTGAAGAAAGTTCCACGGCAAACTTGGATAGTGAGATGTTTCTCTATATAATCATTCAAGAATAGGGTTACAGAAACGCTAAACACTTATGGCTTATTTCACAGGTTTATGTTAAAGTCCCAGTTAGTTTTGGACCTGAATTGATTAACAAACTAAAAATTACGGCTTAATAGATTGAGGTTAATGGTCGCCGCTCACATAACAACTCGGAAAGGGATCGTAAACGCCTCGCCTAGAAAAGCGAAGACGATACGATTACGTTACGTTTCCCATTAGTGTGCGTTACAGTATGAAGCTTCATACAAAGAATACTGACCGGCTCGAGCCGATACGGTTATAGTCCCTTTCGGAGTTGATAAGTGTGCTGCATAAAAGTACAACTTATAGGAAGCTTTTATGTGGCAGTAAAGAGCTACGTATCGAATAGTTAGCAAGGGTTTAAACTGATTTGACAGGTTACTATAATATAGTGACTACTTAGTCAAGTATCAACTATGTCCTATATGCTTCGATGCACCGAAGACGTATTTAAGTAAACCAGAAGAAACTCTCGTACTCGAGTCTCGTTATCTTGCACATCATATTACATATTACAAACGAGAAGTAACGGAACAGTAATTGAGATTCATATTGTCTGAGAGGATCCTAATGACACAATGCAAAAGAATGGGCGACCTTCTTTGTTGCTTTCATTCTACTAAAAAGGTTATTTTTTTATATTATATTAATTTTTGCTGCATCAAAGTGTATGCTTTGCTCGAGGGCTATAACTTTAAGTGCCACAAATAAAAAATTATAAAAATTTTAAAATAATGAAATACAGATCGGTCGGAAAAAAGTTAAAAGCACTTTCACCCGTTGAAACTGTTAGAAAAACCCTTTAGGAATTACTTTGCATATAGATTGGATCATGCGTTATCTATTCATAAATTTCTCTCATACTGGCCATCCTACATTACAAACGAAATATTCAATTGGTTTTGTTTGGTAATTGAATTGTCTGTATGATGAGTATTGAACCATTTTCATCATACGTTCTCCTGATGTTGAAGCTATTATATATAGGGTAAGAGCCGTCGGAATCACCATCAGAAACTTGCGATCGCTGTGCCTTTCGCCTTTGACCGACAGATTCAAAGTAACAAATTAACATAGATTAAATCGTTCCCGTTTTGTTACTATATTTCATCTCTTGACGTCCGGGTGACTAGGTCAAATGATGGATGGACGAATGGATGGGTCAAAAGAGGGCAAATCACGGGCGGCGGCAACATGGTAGGGCGGCTTACTCCCAAGACAACTACTGGAGGTCTGGGATAAGCAATTGAAAAAAATTGCTCATGGCTGATAAATAAATAGCACGTGATCGTGATCGTGATCTTGATATTTCCTTCTCAGCGGAAACATGACAGTAGAGCTGTATCATGTAAGCGAGCCTTTATACGTATCGACTTCATTCGGCTGCAGAATGGTATACAGCAACCTCTCAGTACTTTGAAAAATTCTTTCAGCATTAGTTAGTCCGTTTAGCGAGGAAGGCTATAGGCTACTTTTTAACCGACTGCGGAGAAAAAAAGGGTCCGCTAGTATTTTTTATATAGCATAAGGAGGCAAAGGAGCAATCGACCCTCTTTATGACTACCGACACCTATAGACATTCGCATAGAGACTACACAGACGCGTTGCCTCTTTTCCTCCGCAGCCCTCCATACTATGTAATATCTCACGTTTTTCTGCCATATTGTTAATCATTTTTATATTTTACATGCAAACTTCAACTGGATAAATTCGTTTCGTTCCAACATCAAAATACTCGGCATGTAAATGAAGAACGTGTGTCGTGTCGTGAACAAGGGTATTTACGTCCCGTCCGCAGCGCCAGCGTCCACATTAATCATCACTAAGCTCTGAACACGTATTATTTTCACGTCTCCAGAGACGAGTTGCAACACACTCGATAGCGGCCCAGTCCGCCATCTTTGTTTACACTAATTAATTGGGCGACACGGCAAATGTTGTGTTTCTATTTAGCTATACTTTGTTTAAACGGAGAGTTGGGTGTTTATTTCATTAGCCTCTGTTGTGATATTGTTTTTTAGTTTAGGTTCAATTCACTATGACGCCGAATTAAAGGCGTCATATTAGAGCCGATACATGCTAGCCAATAATTATGGTACGCATTATTGATTTGCGCGAAGTTTCGAGTCTGCGAGCGAAGGTGTACGTCATAGTGAGTCGTGTTTTGAGTATTTTATTAATCTGTACCAAAAATATCGAATAAGAGAAGTAAAGATGCGAAGTGCTAAAATCTGATTCGTCATATCGCATCATGGCTTAATGGAGGTGGTCCCCTTGAGGAGGAAAGGGGAAAGAGAGCAAGACATCTGCATGACAATGTTGAAGTGAACGGGCATCGCTAGTCACAAAAATCTTAAGAACTATAAAACGCTAACTTTTTAGTGAACAACATTCTCAAAACTGTGTTAATGGATATAACGCAGCAAAATAAAATTGTTCCAGTGGAAGCAGAATGAAGTTAATACAAGAAAGTTGCGAAATTAAATTGTAAACTGACACTACTGTTGCGTAACATTCGCAGTTTTGCCGAGACGTGCCTCGCGCGCTAATGTGGCGGTGCAGACGACGCGCGTCTCATTACAGACGGTTTTAAGAAACTAATAACTTTAAAGAATGAAAGCCTCTCGCTTGTTAAGACTTTTTTAATTACTAGGCTTATAATAGTTTTTGTTCTTCTTCTACTTCAGTTTTCTAAGAAGTTTAATTGTATATTTTTTTGCTGTACTGTAGTGGCCGAGTAAAGCCATTTCAAACTCACAAGCCTTACAAAGCACGACAGTGCAACTGTCACTTTAAGGTTGTATAGTAGGAACGGACGGTCCTGATAGCGCCGTTTTATTTGGATTGCCGTAAACAATGACACTACTAAAAGCTGGCATATCATGCGTTATTTTTAGGGTTCCGTAGTTAAAAGAGAAAAAGTGGATACCTTATAGGATCACTTTTTGTGCGTCTGTCTGTCTCTTCTTTTGCCCGTGTATCTGTATGTCTGTCCATCTGTGTGTCCGTCTGTCTGTACGCCTGTTACGACATTTATCTCGGAAACATTGAAAATGTCATGCTGATTCAGTTGATTAGCTCGCGTAGATCTCGTCACTAAAAAGAGGTGACCTTGTACATGTTACCTTTCTTGTATGATGTAAAATTTGCATACTGCTTTTTTATTTTTCCTATTAATTGATTGTATTTTTGTGTATGATCCTTATATTATTAGTTATTGCTTTTTGTGCGGTATGTGAGCTTCCATGGTCCATTTGGGGAAGAAGAAAAAAGGTAAAGAAGTGCAGAACATTGTCTCAGGTGTTGTCAATGTTCTATTATGATATAAAAAACCAGCTAAGTGCAAGTCGGACTTGCACACGGAGGGTTCCGTACTAACGAGAAATATTGGATATTTTTAAAATTTAAACTTCAAATCTACTTCTGACTGAAGCCGAGTCTCTTCCAGTCCATAAGCTTCAAGACTTCTTCCATTCCAGCAGTGAATAATTCCGAAGAAATGACGCGATCCACCAGTACCCATGGGGGGGGCGTCACGTTCCTGGAGGAAGGACAAATTGCCGGACTTTAGGATTACGAGTCTTCTCCCTGTCTTTGAACTTAAGATAATCCCGTAACGTCCCATCACAACTTGTCCAAACACTCTTTCAGCTCTACGATCTTCTCGGCCCCTTTGGGGATTCTTATTACCCACTGCTCCGCCGTTAGAGTCTGCTAGCATTGACTTGGGATAGCAGAGTTGCCGAATTGGGGCTATGGGTTTCTTTTGCTAATCATAGAAGGGTATTGCCTAAATTTTCATGCTCGGCGAACGTGTTGGGGATCACCAGTGGGGCAGACCTTGACACGAGGACGAGGCTACGCGTCCTCTGTCTTCTCTCAATTCTACTCTTCTCGAAACGGTTTTATCGCCGTTTATCAGTCAACTGACTGAGCGGGTGGTGGATGCCACACAGCTGCCAGCGGCTTCGCTTATCGTCGCCGATATTACAATTATCCAGATGTCTAACATAAACTATTTATACTCGTATCACACCAGTACCTTCATAGAAATCACAATCCCGTATTCTTAAAAGATTATCTTAAATGAAATACAAATAAAAAACATCTACATGTACAATAATTCAGAAATTCACACGAATGAAATAAATTTTCGTATCTGTGCGACCAACGACTGCATTGACATTGTCGTCTCAATATCTACAATGGTACATGAACGATGTCTGACATGGCGATATACGTGAAAATATTTGGAATACATACTCTACATAATGCGCGGGGGAATTCAATGCGAAAGGTCCAGACCCGACAGCTAAACGTGTTAGTTCACTTTATTGAATATCGGGAATATGACGGCGCCCTGTGGGACTCCAAGATAGCGGAGGTCGAAATATTCGGTGTGGCTTGCAATCTCAGCGGGTTTTTGATATACTAAACTCAGGTAATAGTTTTTAGACGGCCGACCGGAATGTTTTTGGGAACATTTTAGTTTTTATGTCACTACAAAAATGTGTGATCCCTTTTCTCTGTATTCTTTAGCGCTGTATGAATATTACCTTTTTAATGAAAACATGTCCTTTGTTAGTACAAGGTCAAAATCATTGAAATGAAATCTTAGATTTTCAGTTAGCTCCTACGATTTCTGAATGTCTAGGATCTAATAAAATCAAGATACAAGCACAACCATTAATATCTGCGGCTAACGGTGATGCTTACATGTATATCACTGAACAGGTAAAACTAGATGCACATCGTATTGTATAGTCGGTCTCTCAATGACAGCCGTGGCTGCAGCTACCCCGTACAAATATGTATCACGAAGTGAGGATAGTATCTCTATGTCTCTTCGAACTGTGTACAGTGCCATTACATACTCAATGCTTATGCACTTTATAATCTGCTATTCGAATATGTGTTCTTCAAATATGGATTATGTCACATTATTTGGAAAACAAACATTTCCAGTAGTTGATTATATACTTAAATGTCGTTTTACAATGTAAAGTAAAGTCGAACTAACTAATAAGCAGTTAGAACCGTTTGATTAGCACCAACAATCATAGACGTCAAAATAGTAATACAGCCGTTGACTTTTTTTTACCTTCCATGGACCATCGGCATCTCACATTTCGCGAGAAAGCGTGCAGCATATCTTTACCTTTGCTTTCTTGTGGCTCTTTGTGTGTGTGTTCTTTGGTATCTTGTGAGTGTCTCCCCAATTATGCTGACTCAATTCACTTTCTCCTACTTTGCCTATTTAATTGGCGTCCTTCATCAATAAAAAAAAATGTAGAACGCTGTCGCTATTATGCACCAAAAACAATCACCCCTCGATTTATCTAGAACCATCTGAACGATCATAAAGTTTTGCTTACCATGTTACACTAAAGTGTGTAATACCTTCTTCATAAGTTAAGTCGAATTTAATTGAAAATGTCGGCCGCAACGCTTGGAATAAAATATTGTTTTCACTTGGTTGTATTATTTTCCTCCCGTTCTCTGAATGTTGTTATAATGAGTACAGATTATTATTAGCGGAGATTGTGTTACGAATTCGAAGAAGATATTATAATATTAAATATTTAATTGGCTTGTTGAACCTCTGAGCTGGTATAATTATTTATTTGGATAGATTTTTCGGTGTTAAAATGGTAGAACATAGTAAAGTGACTGAGCTGTGCTGTCGCATTTCGAGGATGGAGGGCAACGCATTTGTATAGCCTCTGTACGGATGTCTATGGGCGTCGGTAGTCATGAAAATGACTCCGATTGCTCGTTTTCCCCGTATACTGTACATATAAGTATAAAGATACATTGAACATGAATCGTGCAGGCAATAGCACAATTAGTCTCTAATAGGGAAAAACTTCATATTTATTCTAGACTAGCTGGTGCCCGCAATTTCTTACGCGTTGCTTTCTTTCAAATTTTCAGATCCGTCGGGTAAAGTATAATTAGGTACTGAATTTACCGTAGGAATGAGCGATTTTCCCGCAGTAAAAAGTGTTCTAGATGTTGACCAAGCTTAGTATCTATACAACACAAAGAGTTTCAGTTGAATCCGTCCTGTAGTTTCGAAGATTAGCCTGGACAAAAAGACAAACGTACAAACAGACAGACTAAAAATTTAAAAAGCATTGAAAAGTGTTCTAATACTATTTTAACACCGCCCTCATTAGTTTTTCGTAAATATATTCAATGTACATACACACGAAATTTACTGTTTTTTTATATGTATAGATTGTCCAGCCTCGTGACACTCAGTCACCAGCGCACAAGTAATGAACAAGTAAATCCGCGCGTCGTGTCTGCGGCCGGCGCTCCATCACTGTCACTTCCCGACAGGTGCCTCATTTGTTAATACACGCTCATGAAGAGCTTCGACAATAGTTTTACGACAGATTCATGTTCACAATTAGTGCCGCAGCGACTACGCGGGACGAGGCCCGCGTTTAGATGTTTGTGGATATAACGTTAACAATTGTAGGCACCAAAAAAATTATGAATGTCCGTACAACACTGTAGCAATAATTGTAGAAGCTAGTAAATATATTTTGTATTTTTTTTGTCCTGTAATTGATATTTATTTAATTTTATTATTGGTAAGCGGTAGTGCTACACTATAGGTGAAAGAGGCGGGCAGGGAAGTACCTCTCGCTCACATACTACTTTTGCTAAGTGACGGCTATGCTTCGTTCAGTTTGCAAATTTCCGACAGCTCATTGGAAGAGATTTATTCTACCCATGGACCGTCGGAAATACGTAGGACGTCCACACAATATCTTTATAATTGTGCGTATATCAGCGTCGGTGGACACCAATAGAGAGAATCGACTTCTAAATATATTAAAAATACATTTAGTACAATCTATAAGTCGAGAGTTCTTTTGCTCCTTTACACTATTTGAAAAAAAAAACTTTGAATGATACTAATAGATCTCATTACGTCGTTATTAGTCGTACTTCTGATATAATACTTCGTAACAACAGCAACTCATTATAACGAACTCGTAAGTTGCGAATAAACAAACATAAAGAACTAAATACGAGCGGCGGATGGGGCAGGAGTTTGTTTACGACGCGACAAAAGGTTCCGAAGTCGCCCGCAAATAATATATTGACTTTTAGATCGCAATTACGATAGAGCCCTCATGCCACGCAGCGAGCCGCACTATGTTCTGTGTATCTTTGTCATCATTGTCAGCATTATAATTATGAAAATACTTTGTGTAAATGCAGTTCCCATTTAAAACCTTACAAGCCCATCACAACCTGTAGGTTGTTTTACTTTTGTACTTTTGAGCTTATTCGTCGCTTGATGTATACTAATATTGTAAAGAGGTAAAGCTAATCCGATTATGTTATGTATGTCTTGAATTAACAGAAAGTTACGAAGTCCAGAGAGAGAAAACATATTAATATGATTGAACAAAAAAAAAAATTACGCGGGTAAAACCTCGGGACATATTATTTAATAGATTAATTTTGATTAAGTAATAGTAGTTTATGCAACTGTCATATAAAGAAGGGTATTAAAACACGAGTGTGAATTTTTGAAACGAGCGAACGCGAGTTTCAAAATAGTACCTCACGAGTGTTTTAATA
>LUGF01014701.1:52345-65894 GCA_001625245.1 Calycopis cecrops
AAAATAAAATGTCAATTGAGTTTTTTGTTGTCTGAGCTATAACAGTAGTCATTATAAGTCAAGTATTGAAAACATAAGTAGAATGTTACAACATTAGTGTAGATAAACATATTTTTACATGTTGAACTAATACATGTTGAAATGTATATTGAACTTAAAGGTAAAGTAATGGCCAACTATCGAAAAATGAAATTTCCAATTGCAATAACGCCCTTCATCTCTTTGTGTCGACATTTCTTTTATGCGACATTTAGGATGGAACCATTTTGAATAACTTAGTTTAATCTTTTATCGAACATTGCGAGTGCGTTCCGATCTTTTATGATTTCTGATTAAAGTCTTGCACAGTCTCCATTGGATTTGAAAAAAGGAATGGCAAGTTTTTCAATTACTTAAATACATTGTAAATTGTATTGTTCATTTTGCATCTATTTTTCTCGAAGTATGTTTTTAAATTAATCAAATTATTCCACTTTTCAATTCTATATTTGTTTAATAGGTATAGATTGCTAGTGACAGAACACGCAATAAATAAAAATAAATAAATAGAATAATTGTTCCAGAAAAAAAATGAAGGGTATGCGATTGATGAAATAGTAATAAAATGAGATGATATTCTTTTGAAATGAAGTTTTCATTATGGCAGCGAGCCCGAGCATGCTCTACTGACAGGGAACACTTAGTGCGCTCTGATGTACGGAACCGAGACTCGTAACGCAACAATCGACTCCAGTCATATACGATTTAGTCCGAGAGCCTTTGCCCGTTATGATTTCTTCATTTTATCGGCTGGAAATCTTTCAATGGAAGCCGCATTTATTTGGTTCGAAGTCAATTCTTAACTAGATTTACATATTTAAAATTTGTTTTGTTAGAATTGAAACCGAAAAAACTGTCTTCTAGAGAAACCGTATAAACTCCCAGAGTAAAAAATAACAACATAAATGTCTCTAAGAAATGTCAGATTTATGTCCTATTGAAAAGAAGTTTTCAATATGGCAGTGAGACCGAGAGTCTATTCATAGATACCACTCAGTGAGTTCTCTTTTATTCCTCAAAAATCAGCATTATAATATTATAATCCATAGATGATGAGACATATTCTCCATTAATAATACTACTAATAACTACTTCTATTTAATTTTTTCTCGCTTATTCCTTTCCAGTTATTACAAATGTTTTGAAACTTATGATGAGTATTGAAACCGTACAGATTATTATTTTCATATTAAGCAAGTAACAATTATATATGTAGAATAAATTGAAACATAATAATATTTAGCTTCTCTAAAAGAACATACAGCTTTGACAGTCATCGGCTCTTACTCTATCATACCATACGAGACAGATCGCAACGATATTATTGTTTATATAAAAATATTGTGCGCTGTTTTATGGTGGAGCGAGCAGAGATGCAGTGGCTTACTTAATAGTGAGCAACTACCATGTGTATACTTATAATATTTTAAAATTGGTGCATAATATGGTACGTAAGTACTGAGAACCATTCAAAATAGGACGGCATTGCTTTTTTTAGTCTTAAAGCCACTGCTTTTTACTTTGTCATAGACAAACTAAAAAAATATAGTGCTATAATTAAGTAATTAAATAATTAAATAAAAAAATATTATTAACAGTAACTCAAACTTCTTAATTCGCTACGTACACTTCATAATATATTATGTATGAGCACTCCTCGTCGGGAGGTTGCGAGGCGCACACGACCCGACCGCGCCAGAGACAAAACCGTATCATAGAGTCGCGGAGAGTTCGCCTGCCAAGTGCTGGCAGACACGAGGCGGCCTGCCATACGTGTAGCGCTTGAAGCAGGGCTTCTCAGCTATGACAACTCCTTTTTACGCACATAGATGCAATGCACGAGGCAAGTAAATTATAGTAATATTAAAAAAAAATAATGTCGTCCTAGCCGATTCGGCTACGGCGGCCGTCTATATAGACGAACATCTGCGCAGGACATAATATTATACAAGTGTACGCGCAGTACAAGTGCACTCTCTATTCCCTCATTCTCTTATCCCGATGAGCCGGCAGTCGGACACGACCGGAAAGAAATCAGGCGCAGCAACGACCGACGGCTTAAAGTGCTTTCCGAGGCACGGGGTGTAACACCGCCAACTTCCTGACTGCGGACTATTATTAGAAATTGAAAAATGCCAATAACAATTTTTGGTCCGACTCGGGATTCGGGTTCGAACCTACGACCTCACGTCTGTAGTTGAACACAATTACCACTAAACCACGAGGCTTTTTCAAATTATAATACTTGGAAATCAAAGCACATGAAAATATTAGTATTAATATTCGTGGAGGGTTAAACAAAGGTTTAGGAAACCCTGACTTCAAGGCTTACAAAAGCTATGAAAAGAAACTTTATCCTGTTGTCAGACGTCTTGTTTTGAGTTGTAACGCTGGTAAAGAGTAGTCTGTGGAATGTGTTCGTGATATACTGAGCAAAGGCCGAGTAAACAAATTGTGTAGAATGCAGACGTATTAGGCTTCCACGGGTTACAACTAAATGCATTCACTCGCTAAGAGCACTGTTGTGTAACTGCTGGAGTACTCGCGTAGTGTTTGGCATTTTTGCAATTGTCTAGTGGATGATTACGTTCATCTCTAATCTATATCAATATTATTTGTGTAGTGTATTGTATTTTATAATTAGGTGTTATGGATTAATTTTGGCATAATTGATGAATTAATTAATTATCTGTGATTAGATATAAATAACATTTAATAGTTGAGCCTCGTAACCATTTTGTGGTTTGTGGGTAGCCGATGACTCACTGAGGGTTCAGGAGGAGTGTAGCTTATTGACTGTGGATGTTAATGGGTGTCGGTAGGCAATCGCTGCGATTGCTTGTTACATATTACTACTGGTAATCAAAACGATTGATCATGAGCTACGGATATTTTCCTCAATAGTAGTAATTGAATTTGCTAAGTTGCACCCAACTACCAACTTACGAAACAGCAGGGTGTTAACAATTTAGCGGTTAACGAGTTCCTTTGATTCGAATATGTTTTATATAGTAGACACTTTTCGTCTTAAGACAGTTTTTATCACCATCATTATAATTATCATTAAGGAACATGCCTAATCATTTGTGATGACAAATGATAATAGACAAGACAAAGAATATAATATTTTATTTGACTACTAGCTGGTGCCTGCGACTTCGTTCGCGTAGCATAGATAATGAAAGTGATTTGTTATTATTTGCTTCCAGTGTGCCGAAACTTTCCCGGAGGAATGAGCGATTATACCGCAGTAAAAAGTGTTTTCGATGTTGACCAGGCTTAGTATCTATACATCACAAAAAGTTTCATTCGAATTGGTCCAGTAGTTTCGGAGATTAGTCTGGACAAACAGGACAAAGGTACAAACAGAAAGACAAAAAATAAAAAAACATTAAAAAGTGTTCTAATACTATTTTAACATCGCCCACAATTAGTTTTTCGTAAGTACATTCAATGTACACATGAATTTTACTGTTTTATTATAGGTATGTATTAGATAGTACTAGTAGTAGTAACATATCAAAATCTATCCGATCCTTGTTATTTGGGCGTTACTATAAAATTTGTTCAATCTTAATAAATAAAGACTGTAACGTGAAACCTAAATAGTTTAACTTTCTCATCAGTAAGAGGTAGTGCCACACTGCATGCTTGCATGCAGCCGAATTGGGCCGGTACGACCGGGGAGGTACCTCTCGCTTACACGAGACCGGCGTAAAGTGACAGCTGTGTCGCGTTTCGTGCGGTGTGTAAGTAGCGGGTGGCCTATAGATGTGGAAGGAGAAAGGAGGTCAGCGCATCTGTGTAGTTTCTATATGGATGTCTATGGGCGTCGGTAGTGATGAAAATGGCACCGACTGCTAGTTTGCCCATACCATAGAAAAAAAATCATCATGATCAGTCGGAGGACGTTCACTGCTGAACACAGGCCTCCCCATAGAAGGTCAAAGGTCCCGGTCATGAGCCACTTGCAGCCTCCTTAACCAAGTCGTCGGCCCACCGGGCTGGCAGCTGCCCAACACTCCGTCTTCCGTCACTCGAGAACCTTTCTCCTCCAGCGGTTATCGGTTTAACTTTCTGATAGTGAAATAATTTCCACGATCGTATCAAAATTTTTGATGATTACCAACAGAGTTTGAAGATTAACTTCTTTTTAATATTTATACTTATTGATAGGCCATATATATGAATGTCATGTTCTAAACAGTTATCAAAAAAGATGACCATAATATTCTCACATCTTTTAGACATTCGATTAGAGCAACGTTAAAATGTACCCTGATAATTCCTCCTGAGTGCCCCAAAAGAAATATAACTTTGATAAATAATTAATTATAATTTCTGTATCGCTACTTCGCTCCAAAATCCATCCAATCATTAGCAAATTCAATGGCGTATCTTAGCAAAATAAACACAACTTACAAAAAAGCCGTCACATCGTACGCAAGCTGTTTACTCACAAACTTCAGATTTATTCATGACTGGCCCGAAATTTGATTGATCGCCGTGTCTGGAGTAATCACAATCCCGATAAACTTGCCCACCACTTCATCCGCTCTTGTTTGAGACTCTTCCAATAGAAAATGATGTTGCTTTTTTTGCATACGCCGTTTGCCTTTCGGTATTATGGTGTTTGACGATGTAATTTTTGTCTTATAATATATAAAATGCTCGTGTCACAATGTTGCCATACTCCTCCGATATGGCTCGATCGATTCTCATGAAAATTTGTGTGCACTTTTCATCTCGTGGTTAAATATAAAAGTAATTATTATAATAGGGTCGGCAGTTTCACCTGATTGCAAGTAATCCACAGTATACCATTCCTTTTTTAGGATAAAAAGTATTTTTCTGATATTCCATATTGCTGTCATTATCTGTGCTAAATGAAAAACTGAAGGGGTTAACCGTGATTTTGTTGTGGTTTTTGAGCAAAAGAGTAAGAAACTTACAATAAAACTTTCTTTAGTAGCTGTGCCCCACAGTATCACTTGCACAAAATATATTATATCTTAAATAAACTATTCATATTTTTTCGGGATAAATAAGTTTTTCATGTTAATCCATATAGTTACTCGTGTCGGTGCCAAGAATAAACATACATAATACTAACTTTCACATTTATAATGATAATTTTGCCTCACGATTTCTCCCTCGTAAAATAAATCACAAAGGGATTTTTCTTTCGAGATAATTACGTAGTTAATTATAACATAATTAAAACTATATAATATAAATTAGAACATGTGTAATTACCAATTGTTGTCAATAGATGAAACTGTCATGAAGTTACATCGTGCTATGGATTACACGATACGGAATGTACTAAAATCAAATTGCAACCCGGCTCTGATAAGTTTGGGAAATATACTTTACAACGACGTACTTAAACATTGTTATTTTTAAAAACGGTCTCTAATAGTAAAACCGGTTAGCGCTGTGAAATACAACAACAACAACTACTTACTAACTTTTCTGATTTCATTTTTCATTCATTATCGGGTAAATAGTTAACAATTGCCAGACAGTTTTTGATTTAAGTAATATTAGTCCAGTCTCTCATTATATACTGTGTTATCTATGGTCCAGTCATAGATTTTCAGGGGTAGGGTCGGTTTTTGGAAATAATGATTGGATTATATAATAAGATATGATCAGTTAAATTGATGGTAAAATAAAATAAAATTTTATTTTTGATAAAGAAAAAAAAGAACTAAAAAAGGACAAGGATAATAAGGACAATGATATAATAATTATATTGCTAAAAATGAAGCACTATGTATCTATTCTAGGTGTTTATCGAACAATAAGAGATCAAAACTCCTTATTTTCTTCCTGGCTACAGCAGCTACAGACAGCGTACCTACTCCGTGACGTAATGATGACGAAAGTCGACGTAGGGTCCGAATTCTTTCAACATAGCGTGTGCTAGTATCAAATAGCAACCTTACTCGTATGGTGCTGCTATGACTGGTGTAACAGGCGTTAATAATATTATATTACACAACAATTCGCACTCGACAATTCGATAATATGGAAATTAAATTATCAACACTTGAGTCTATATATTTACTATAGCTATGTATATTATACAGATATACAACAACGCCTGTATCGCAAATAAAAAAAATACTGATGATTCCCTACCTGTATGGACTTTGCTCTCTAATCTTTTTTCTGTGATTAGTCAAAGAAAAACATACTACCGAATACCGATTAATCCCAGTGGTGTTCCCTCTTATGGCTTCTGAACATAATAAAGAAAATACTATAAATAAATATGCGAAATATGTAAATAGATTTCGCATAACTTGTATCAATTATTTTAGTATTATAAAACTCAAGAGTTTGTTTGTATGATTGGAAGCGGTAAACTCAGAAACTATTGCTCCGATTTTAATAATTCTTTCAGTGCAGTGTTACATAGCCCCTTTGCCGAGTAAAATTAATAAGGCTACGAGTAAGTCGAGTAGGTGGGTACCTCATGTGAAACAGCGGGGCGCTGCTTGTTAAATATTTTTAGCCAAACCGTAACAAAACATTGAGAACGTCGGCGAGTTAAAGGCACGAAACGGTAACACGCCGACACCCGCCAGTCTGTTAAAACTCTCGGCGTCGGCGAAACATCCGCGTAATTTATTTGCCAGTAAACAATTGCCAGAACACGTAGGCAATTCATTAGTGTTATTGGTAAATAGCAGGGAGGCTGTGGGGGCCTTGATCTTAGAACGACATCGGAGTATTACAACCGAATAAGATGTGTTCCGTATTTATGCAAATCGTATTAAATAGTATCTACCAAAAGTCTGCATTACCTTCACCGGTTGACTGGCTAAGAGCCTGTGACGACTCGGCTTTCCTAATTAATTAATTATTCATCAGAGCAAGTTGCACTTCTCCGGCTGTACCGGGTCGATTCAATCAGACCAAAATGTTATGCGATACCATCGTATTTTCTTGAAAGAATTCATTCACGTCGACTTGTGTTTTTATTCCGCCATCGCTGTCTATTTACGAACAAAATATGGAGCTATGCACGAACCACACCAAATGGGACAGGTTACAGCTGTGCTCATGTGAGTCGGACCTATCCGACGGTGCAGCGCGGTACTATACCTCCACATCTGCACAATTTATTCTATTTGTGATATACATTGAGCCCCTATTATATTTGGACCTTTCTGCTTATAAAAGGTAAATGCGGATTAGTTACCATGGATTTGGATATAGAATTGGATATTTTTGCGTGGGCGTTTTCAATTCTTTTTTGATCTTCAGTCGTCGATGGAATATTTTTATTAATATTGTACGGGGTAAAACGAGTACTCATAGCCTTTTGATGAGTACAGTAATTATGCAGAAGCGGTGCTCCAGTACAAATCAAGAGGTTTTTTCAGAAAGTTTTTTTTCTAGCATAATGAGATTAACACAGTTGGAAACTTTTGATGATTACTAATGCCACGTATGTATAATTTATTAAACATACACGTTTCTCTTCTTTCCTCCTTTCGCTCGGCAGAAACTAATAAACCGCACGAAACGCGTAAGCATAGCTCTCACTTTGCCGTATCATGTGGGCAGAAAACACCTTCCCGGTTGCGCCCGTTTAATTTGGCTTACATATAGATTGGCACTATCCCTTACACAGGATATTGAATAGCGACGCTATGGATGGCGTGATTTTAATAATTTTATTTGTTATCGTACTGCGTGGATATATATTTCCAAAGGGCAACAGAGAAATGCCTATAGTTCAGTGTCATCTTTTCTTTGTATGTTAGAAATACACACTTATATATAACTTAATTTATGTCACGGAGAGCTTTTTAACATTTATTAAATCCAAATCAGACATGCACTGGCTCTTGCACAATTAACACATTTTATAACTAACATTTAGTGTTATGAGATCATCGTTTAAATGATGTCAGCTTTGCATAATTAATCATTTAACGATCATAACTATGAACTAGTAGATGCTCCATCTACGACTGTTGTTATCGATGGGTTTGAAGGTACGAGAGTGCGCCCGCCAAGATGAGCTTTCTATATTCCACAACCTGGGGCATATAAAAGAAACAATATTTGGATTTCCTGATCGACAATTTCATCCGAAAGTTCATGGAAAGAAGGGCAAAAAAGTGGTCTATCGGATGTTTGTGGGCGTTGGTTATGACTTGACATCAGGTGGCCCAACTGCTCGTTTACCTCCTATACTACAAAAAAGTATCTTTCTTGGTGAAAAAAGCGAAAGATCAGTGCTAACGTAGAGTTCGTCGTATTTACCATCAGTGTATTTAATACTTTTTCACACAATCTGCAAAAATAGTTCATATAACATCGTAGTTCTAGCATTACATTGTAATTTATAGCTGTCGTGACAGGGGAAGCTGGCTGTTAGAGGCGTTTGAGTTCTTTTGCTCAATTCATTTCTCGTTCCTCTCCATGATCTGGTTTCAGCTTTAACCAAACCTTCTGCATAAAAATGTGGACAATTTTCGAAGGGAAAGCTGAGTGTGATAAGACGTTGGCATATTCGTCGCTGCATGTCTTTTAGTTGATCGTGTTTTGGTGCTATTATTTCTGAACAAAATCTAGAGCTAGCTTGTAGGAAGAAGAAATAATAATCTTGTCTTTGAAAAAAAAAACTTCACGCGGTAAAGAGGAATAGAAGTTTATCTCTAATATCATCAGCTTATGCGAATCGATTCGAATCCTTGTCAGAATAGGAAGTAAATGTTTGAATAATCATTTTCGATTAAGATTGTAGTCACATCATTGCATAGCCATTAATAGCTGTATTTCTGGATGTGAAACGTTTGAGTTCATTTGCCTGTTTCACCCCCCTCCCCTCCCCATCTTACGTCACGGCACGTCGCACCGATCTGTCTCCGGATCAACCTAATCTCCTTGATGCATTATTTTTATAATACGGTGTTATCGTGAAGCGTCTATATTCAAATACAACATGACTTTTTATACCTACGTATCTTTATGGTATAAGGGGACAAACCATTTACTTTTAGTTAGCAGGAACTTAAGATCATAGACGTAAAGCCTAGTCGGATTATCTAGTTAATTGTATTATTCTGTAAAGTAATTGTTCAGATGTGTGGGACCACCGATGCAGTATCTAAACGGCGGTATCATGTAAGCTACAGGTATTGTCCCCTGTCGTAGCTACCCATTTAGGCTGCCATAAAATATACCTCTCTTACCTTACTTATTACATAATATGTACATCAATGTAGCCTCCTTAGGCTATAATATTTCATTACCTATGAAATGATGTAATGACTGCTTTACAAATGAATAGGACATTTGTAATCGTGTGCCAGTACGATAAATGTCTTGTTCACGACTCATATACCTAATTGATACCGAAGTGAAGTCGCCTATCGTGGCTACTTCACGCACCCAATTAGCCTTTACCTAAATCATACATCTAAAACATTTACCAAACCTTTCAGCGGCTAAACGTCTTGTCCCAGTAATGTATCTATCGAACATTCGCATTACAGATTCAATTACATCACAGGGATAGCTTAAAGGCGAGCTAAAGTGCCACTTGCTCGGATTATAGTGTTGGGCCGTGTCGTGTGATTTATCGACACGTACCATATGGTGTCGGATTATCGATTATTATGTGCAAACAATCGCTTTCGATATTGAAATTTAGTCAATGTTAATTGAGCCCGAATCAATTAAGTCGTGGCTTTGCAATTTAGGCACGTGGATGGAATGCTATTGTTCTTAAATATGTGTTTGATAGATTGTTTTGTTTGTGCTTTATTACGTGGATTAGATGGAATCTGTATATAACTATAACGGGCATCTTTTGTGGAATGTTTCGTTTATATTTTAGAATATTGTATTGTAACGTACCTATATTGATTTATAAAAAATATATGTTCTACCAAAAAATAACCTAGGCTATACATAATGGCTAACCAAAGGTTTGATACTAATGCTAATTCAAAAGCTGAGAGCATTTTGGCTTTTAACTCACATGTTTGGTTGCCATGAAGCATTGATAATACGATAGTAACCATCCAGATCTTGCATAAAGCATATTTAAAAGAAAGCATATTTCTTATACTTTCACGCAAGAACAGAAAAGACTTCAGCGAAATTATGCTTTATTTATATTATAATGTTCATAAAATAAAAAAAAATATTTAGAGGTTTTTTTTTTCGAAAAACAAAATGGAATAGTCCATCTGGTTTTCTATTTTATTTTTCTTCTTTTATTATTTATTATTTATTAGTATATATTATTTTTATTCTAGGGAAACCCTACACACAGGTTCTCGTGTGAATGTATAAAAATTTAAGCGACATAGGAAACTACTAAATTAATCTTTATTTTTAGCATTTAGTTGTAAAAAAAAACATGAAAATAAAGTCATCTTTCCCGATTTTCTTTGACATCGGTCTGTTTTTTTTATATTCAGTACATGAAGTTAATGTAATAAAATTAACCGACAGATAGTTGCGATTTATTTATACGAAAAGAAAGGAAACGAACGACGAATCATTTTGATATCTACTGAAGCACACAAACATCCACATAATTGTTTTGCCACGCTACCTCTCCAATAGACCGTCGAAAAAAGCTGTCACTTTTCGGTCGTGTCATTAGGCTATTTGCTAAAACGCTTTACTAAAATGGTTGTTGTTGAATTCAATTTATCGACATCAGATGGCCATCCCTACCGTTCCTTAACACGTTCGATGTGGCTTCAACGTACTCACGACAAATTGTGTGAATTCATGTCAACTAGGTTTCCACGACGAGCTAATGCTCTAATTGATTATTGAATAGATCTTCCTAGTCTTACACGTTAATGGCGTTAGCGGATTTTTGTCCGTGTTCATTGGACGATAGCTGCAATGAAAAATAGGTTAAAATTTCTATTAACCATTTATTATATATCTATTATCTATATGTATCTACTTTATACCTATTATAATCTCGCTTTGAAGAGCACAAGCCGCAAATATGACAAAAAAATGGCTGAAAATACTTTTCTCCTAACGATTATTAAAATATGTTACATATTTAAAATCTGTTGATACGTTTGCTCTTTTCTCTTCGCAGTGGAAAAACATTAAATAAACACCAAATGTTCCAAACTAACCAAATCCATCAGGCCAACGTATTTCAATCGACATCTGCAATATTAATACCTCAAAACTGCGTCCCAATTTTGATCATGTTTGCCACATTCATACGCTTTTAAAAACATATTTTAATCCAACAGAATGTAAACTCCGGTTGCGAGGTAAAATAAATATTCGAAATTAACATACATCCGAATCATATTCGGAATTGGAAAAAAAGCTATTCAGTACCGCTCAAAAGAGCGTAGGCGACTTAATGTACGGACTTGTTTCGTGCATTCTCGATTTTAATTAAAATAGACCGGCCACCAGTATAGTGCGAGAGCCTGCGGCTGTCAGATGCTCCTTATTTGTAGGCCGAGTTATCTCAGAAACGTTCTTAGAATTAGCTAGTATGAACTAGTATGAAGTCTGTAATAATAATAATATCTGTGGACTCACGTTAGTATATCCCTGTGCAATTGAAAAATAATTATTATACGTATTTTATATATTTAAGATTATTATTAAAGAAATATATAGATAAGTTTCCTATGAGCGGGATTCGAGTCTTGTTACCACTGCGCCAAATCCGCTAGTCTGTATTGGCTATGGTACCTAGTTGAGTTTTTTAATACATGGGCGTAACATGGCATATTTTTCAATGAAGATGAATATGGAACAAGACCCTTTTTAGTACCAATCAGAGTATAAAAGGTAGGTAAGGTAGATAGTTATAGCTGGTCAAAACTTGCAAGATCCCTGTTACGAGTCCCGCCATCTAGCACGCAGTAGATGAAAACATCACACGTCCGGGGGTAGTTGCAGCGGTCGGTGCCGGGCGCACCCCACCAACGTGCAACGCGACAAGCTTCACACCGTCCCCACTCTCTTTTGTCGTAATATTCAAATTTAATTATTCGTTGTGCAAAAACCGATTCGTTTACACCATTTTATGTACGCGTTGAGTTTTCTAAATTCGTTCAAAAAACTGTTGTGAATATACGTATAAGAAGCTATTGGAGATTATTTACGACAAGTCACAACAGTCCCTTTGCCATGATTGCCTATACCTATATTACTGAATACGACGGTCTTAAACATTTGCTAGTGAGATCCTGACTGACTTCACATCAAAGTCCTTTCGCTTCTTCAAATACTTAATATAATAACATCTTAAAATGCTTATTAAAATAAACATGACAATAATATTAAAACAGGATTTTATTAATGTTACTTACGCAATGTATATTCAACAATTGCAATTGCATCCTCGAATCACCTATAATACTTAAATGATAAACCCACAATGACCTAAACTTCATAGCTGCAGGAAGCATTTCTATGTGAACACACTCAGAGACTTCCAGATTTTATAAAATGTCAAAGGCTTTTCCCTACTCACTCGTCAGCCATTATTCCTACATATGACATAATCCCAGTCGAGAAGTGAAATGAAATGAAAATATTTTTATTCAGACTAGTATTCTTACAAGTTACATATTCAGACAATGCAATATTTTACCACCGATTTAACCCAAAACCATACCTAAGAAGAATTGATGAAATGCAGCCACTTCAGTTGGACAACTTTATTTGCGTTTACAATCAAAGCTATAATTGATTACAGAAAGGCTGTCTGTTTTCTGGTATCCTAGAGACTATTGTTTTTTTTTATAGTAAACCGACGCCTATAGACATCACCACAGTTTTGATGCAGATACGTTGGTCGTTGCTTCTCTTTCCTTTCTCCTCCTACGGGTCACTTACAAACCTCACGGAATGAGATAACAGAGCTGCCACTTGTCGGCGATATCATGTGAGCGAGAGATACCTTTCGGTCGTGCCGACCTAATACCACTGCAATGCTGCATGTCGCTACTCATTAAGGTAAAAGTCCAAGACTGTCGACAACAAGCTACAACCACACGCTGTAAGCGACATCACTTGTTACTGTGAATCACTATGAAATCGACGTCGCGGCTGCTGCAACGTCGCCACGCTCGGAATAGATTTCATAGAAATTCATAAAAACCAGTGATGTCGCTTGCAGCGTGTGGTTGCAGCTTGCGGTTGTCGCCCATCTCGGACTTTTGTACCTTTACTTCGTACACAACAATCCTCCAGCAGCCCCGGGCTCTCGGCCTAGCCGGCTACCGTTATTTGCGAAGTCGGTGTTTTGACGCGCCGTAAACTGAAACTATGCGAGTGCAGGCTCCATCGAATGTTCTTATAGTACGCGATGTGAGCACTTTATGGTAATTAAGCGAAATATTGTTTCATATTAACTCGGAGTTGTTTAATGTTTCAATTTGAATTGTGCGGTTTTTGAAACTGCAATTATGAAACACGGTAAATAAAACTGTTTTATATAGTGTAGGCTTTTCATTGCAATGCGTGAATGAGG
>LUGF01014701.1:81070-97655 GCA_001625245.1 Calycopis cecrops
ACTGTGCTATCGCGTTCCGTGCGGTGTGTAAGTAGCCTGTGGCCGGTGGAGGTGGGAGGAGAAAGAAGGGCAGCGCATCTGTATAATCTCTATGCGGATGTCTATGGGCATCGGTAGACGGCAAACAACTGGTAGTCTAGCGAGCAGCATGTTCAACTACCGATAGTGAAGTCATAAGTGTTGTTGCATTTTTCTGTTTGTAATAATTACCCGAAAGTAGGCAGTTGTTGCACACCCCCGTGGCTCGAAGAGCACATTAACCCGGCAGTGCACAGTTCGTGTCGCCCCACCGTTCCCGAGGGAATAGTGAGTGCACTTGTGTTTGTGTACACATATGTGGCTTATAATATGTTCTGCGCAGTTGATTGGTCACCAAATATACCCGCCGTAACCGAAATTCGGCCTGGGGGACTAATATTATTATTTCTTTGTTCCCCTTTTTTCGAACGGTACATTCTGTCATATGGTTAGTATAATTTGAAAGGCGCAGACAAAACCGCTATTGTTCTGGCACCGAATTAAAACAAATCTACGCCGTTTTACGAAATTGTGTAGTTATATTATAATTGTATGTACAATTTTTTTGTTGTTTTTTTTTTATTGTTGTGTTATTTTTTAGTGTAAATATTTTTTAAATTTAATTTATTAAATTATTGTACCTGTTTTAAATTTATGCGGAATAATCTCTGGAGCGATTTGACCAATTTTGAAGTAGGTAACTAATAATAATCACACAGAAAAGCACAGAAAAGTATATTTACTTTACTGTGCTTTTCTGTGATAGTAGATTTTAGGACACGATGTAACCTAACCATTATTAATTTCTAAAATAAACAGAGTTTAATAAAAACTACAAATTACTACTAAATAAAGAAACAAATATAGTTTTTTTTAAAACGATAAACTTAAGTACTACGATAAATTGTAGCATAACAACTCTCAAATCCATTATAAGGACATGACGATTAGAACTTTGTAGGTTGATTTGGTCGCTCAGCGACAATGTCCTTTTATTATAAATAAAAAAAACTATAAGAATTGATGAAAACCGCACAGGTTTGTTAATCCATAACATCTCCGACAGTTAACAGTTTAATATTATTGTAACAGTTATGAACTGGCCGTATAAGACGCCATGAGATCACGTCTGTTCCGGGTGAGTCAGCGCGTGGGCGAAAGTGATGACACATCAAAAACACACCATTTATGTGCGGCCACAACACCAGTGACCTTAACCCTCGTCGATATATTATATCTAGATTCATTTTTGTGTCTGAGTTGTAGGAACAATACGACGAAGTACTTTCATTTACGTAATATCAGTGAAGATTATCTGTTTGTCTACTGTGGTATTGTCGATATGGAATTATGGCTATGTAGTCTCGTTTAGTGCGGTCTGTGAGACCCTGGTTGTAATGTAATGGCTACATTTATGTGGCTGCATGCATGCGTTAGTATACACATATGAAGAAACTATGTTCTATTTTAGGAGAGTAGGATGTGAAATAACCTAACTCAACGAGTAGCTGCAATCAGTGTATCAACATACACAGATCGTCCATTACTTCTTTCATTGTAAGTAAACAAGATCGAGGTGAAATGCTTTGCATAAATAAGGTCGATTACATAAAGCTGTCAAATGAGACATAGCTATAAATTTTTCTTTACATATTAATATTTCTTTAAATATTTCTTTACCCATTTAAAAGAAAAAAGTTAATTGACACTTTAAACTGTTACAAATTTCGTGTTCAAACAAAATATATTGTGGTAATATTTTGTATAACCTGCTGCCAATTGGAATGGCAGGAAAGTAACTAAATTAAGTAATATGTAATTAAATTATCCTTTTTAGTAGTACTGTCGTAATAAAATTAAACAAGAAAAATATTATAAAATATTTATACATTTAATAAAACAGTAAAATCCATGTGTCTGTACCATGGAGCTAAAACAAAGTCCATGATCTGTACATTGAATATATTCACAAGAAACTAAATGGGGCGATGTTAAAATAGTATTAGAACACTTTTCAATTTTTTTTAAATTATTTTGTCGGTCTGGTTGTCTGTTTTTCCAGTTTGTCTCCGAAACTACTGAACGTATTCGAATGAAACTTTTTGTGGTGTACGGATAGTAAGCCTGATTGAAATCAAAAATACTTTTTACTGCGACAAAATCGCTCATTACTACAGGAAATTGGAATTTCGGCACACTGCAAGCAAACAATAACAAATCACTTTGACTATAATATTACTACGTTACACAAACGAAGTCGTAGGCATCAGCTAGTATAATATAAATCTTTTCTTTTTATGATATAGGAGGGCAAACGAGCAACCGGAGCCATTTTCATGACTACCGACGCCCACAAACATCCACATAGAAACTACAGTACAGATGCGCTGCCCTCCTTTCTCCTCCCACCTCCATGGGCTACCGGCTAATTACACACCGCACGAAACGCGACAGCACACAGCTGTCACTTTACCCCAGTCTCGTGTAAGCAAGAGGTACCTCCCCGGTCGTGCCGGCCCAATTGGACTGCATGCAAGCATGCAGTGTGGCACTACCTCTTACCTGTCTTAAATATGCGCGCCAGTCGGTAGGCAATAGATTTTTTTTTGGCCAATGCCTTTGTCAGTAATATAATATGTGAGGATAAAAAGCTTCCTCTATGTATACGTAGGTACCGAAGAACAGAACTGTATAATAGTACCATTTAAATAAGTTACACCGACGTACCTGCGCAGAAATCATTTTTTGGAAAGGCGCGAAATTATTTAAGCCAATCACCAGGCAATATTTTTACACGGCAAATTTTTCAGTCGCCATTGGTCAAACGAGAGTTGGCTGTATTGGCATTCGTCAGTTGCTTAGCCGAATGACAGCTCTAATAGGCTGTCATTCATTCACACGTCAAAAGTCATCATCATCATCATCATCATCATCATCAGCCTATTGCAGTCCACTGTTGGACATAGGCCTCTCCCATAGCACGCCACTGTCAAAAGTCATGCAGCACAGATATCGTGAGCGAGACAGCATAACCTCACGTCTTTTTATATTTTAAACCTTATTAATTGATGAATAAGATTTTTATTGAATTGGTGTTATAAATCGGATTAGATCGGCCTATGTTGCGCTGTTCTGCGTCAACGACGAAAGCCGATGTAACTTATTAACGTGGTCGAATTATACCTTCCTTTTCGCGCAGTTGGGTTGTAGGCTCCACATTGATCAAACACTAATACAAAGATAGTTATTCTCAGGCGACGCTGTTCCCCGGTAATACGCGACTACAAATCACTATCTACGAGTAATATAAAATTTCTCACATAATATCGCCGACTACAGGTGCAAATTACAACTGCGTGGGGAGGGACGGTGCCATACATTACGACCAGCGTCGCGAGACCTCTTCAAATTACTCTTGGTTCTGTGCCGTCTTATATTTTTGATGTTCGCAGCGGGCAAGGAAGTTCATATTAAGTTGGCAGCGTGAAGCAGTGATATGAGTGCCGAGGGAAATAAGTGGCGTGTAGTGAAGCTCGTAGTGCCACGTAAGCTAAACATAAATGAGAATAAGTATTTAAGAGTATTGTGACAGTGTCGCGCGTATATCTTTGTTTAGTGCCTTTGTTGATCGTCTAGTAGCAGCGTGCTAACCACAGGCCGTAGAATATCGGGTTCTAGTCCCGGGTTGGGTAAATAAGTTTAACAATAGAAATAAGTCGAGAAGTTGGCGGTGTTATACCGTTAGTCCTGAATTTCTAAAGCCATGTCAGACTGGATCGGAATATGTGAATGAGTATTAAAAGAGTGTACTTCTGTCTGAACATGAACTTGTCTACTAATGGGTGTCTCAAAATTAAGGCAAGATTTAAATGAAACAGTAAATACAGTTTTTACGCCTTTTTGTTGTTTTTTTATTGAATGGTAAGGTATATAGGGTAGGGTTATTTATATAGAGGACCAACCACTCAGAATTTGTGATAACATTATGACAAGTACATAATGATATTATGACGCTAATTTTCAGTGACTCATTAATATTTTCAGTAGCTTGGAGAGACACCGACAATGTTCACTTAATATTCAAAAAAGTAGTAAAAGTACATCAAGATGATGATAATACTATCGTAATGTCTATTATGAAAAGCACGAAGATTATGAAAATAAATGTACAGTCTCAAGCAATAAGTAGGTAGTATGTACTTTAGTGCCATGTTACAATAGTTTTCTTTGCCAAGTGCCAAAGCATAATATATATAATGTGGAATTTCAAAAATAAATTTTATGACAAGGTAATAAAATGTTTGAACTATCGGTCGTGACTGTACATACTGTATACATAATATGACAGTTTTGTATAGATTTACAGTGTTCGAAATCACAATCAGACGTCCAAACTGAAATTCCCGGTGTTTGTGGTCGGCCTTTGCGTTGTGGATTGAACGACTGGATGAAACAAACTCGTCTCGAGTCACGGCAAGGAGACTGCCACGGTCTCATTCTGTGGTAGCTTTCTGTTAGAAGATTAATTTCTACTGGAGGTTCCTCTATCGCATACAACTTTCTGGTGGCTCGCCGAGGGAAAGGCGGATGAAAGACAACATGTCTGCGTATATTCTTAATGGGCATCTGTAGTCATCCAACGCTTTTTCGGAGGGCAAATGAGCAGCGCATAGTAGCAATACATAGTATAAAAAAACACAAAACATTTCTTCTTCCTATATTGTTGTGCCTGTTTTGTAAAATGTAAAGATTTATAGCATTGCAATAACCATAATTTTCTCTCTTTTTAAAAATTATTCTGCATCTAGTTAATATCTTATATCACATTAATGTAGGATTAAAAAAAAATACCAATAAATTATACTTGTAATAAATCTGTATGTTTGCTTTATTATTCTGCGCTATGTTTAGTATATTTGCATTATTATAAAGTAGATATGCCCCGCGGTTTCACACGCGTTTAATCTATCTCAAAGGAATAGCTTGGGATGGAGTTGTCGTTTGGATAAAAAAGTATTCTAGATAGCTATCTACATTTATGCCAATGTACATCTGTAGTTGTCGTATAAAGAAAGTAACGAGCTTAAGACTTCATATGCAATGTAGAAGGTGAAATCTCATAGCGGTTCTAAACGGTGTATTAAGTTGCAATATGCACTAGTTATTAAGTTCCTTATATATTATGCAAGATAATTCTGAAAATTTAATTTAGTAGCTTTTGCATCGCGTACAAACACCTTTGTGGAAATAGCCACCACCGTCGGTATGTCCGATCTGATATCACTTATGGCAGGGGAAGCGCCGGGTAAATAGAATACATGTGCATTTGTCAAGAGCTAAGTGGCTCTTATCGTTTCGCGGCGGAAGTGTTTGGCACTATCACCAGGTAAGATAGCAGCCTGTTTAGATCTTTTTTTATAATAAAATTGGGCCTCACGGGTCATGAGCTTGCAAGGGAGACCTTGCTTGCTCTCCCGAGATAGAAATACCAGTGTAAAGCTTCAGATACATGTATCAAGAAAAGTTATCACCGCTTTGCCAGAGAGCAACGTCCTTCTGATTTAAATTATTCTTTTTTATGGTATATGGGGGAAAACGAGTAGTGCGAGCCATTTCCATGACTACCGACGCCCTTAGATATCCGAACAGAGATTATACAGATTTGTTGCCTTCCTGTATCCTCCCACCTCTATGGGCCACTTACACACCGCATTAAAAGTGACAGCAGCTGTCACTTTACGCCGGTCTTGTCTAAGCGAGATATACCTCCCCGGTCGTGCCGGCCCAATTCGGCTGCATACATTCAGTGTGCACTACCTCTTACCGAAATGTTCTAATGTTTCCATTGTGTGAAATTTGCTGTCTCTATTTAGAATATTTTTTCCAGGCAACGCTAAAATGTTCACTCCGTACTGTTTATAGTTTAAGGGCGCAAACGAACTGAGAGAACCTTTTTCATGACTACCAATGCCCATAGGCATCCGCATAGAGATTATACAGATCCTGTCCTTATTCCTCCTCTCCTTTGGGCCGCCAGCTACTAAAACACCGCACGAAACTATATCTCTCTGTAGCATTGATCAAGGTTTTTTCTCAAAGAAAGCAACTGACGAAATTTTGCGCTTTGTTTAGGGACTCTAAAAACTTTTATACAATATGTCTTTAAACAATAATGGTAGGATAGAGGCTGATGATGATAAAATTATGGTTACTCGATCTCCCCACACCCCTTCATTCTTGTGTACACACACTCATCCATTACGCTAGAAGCCATTCAACATACAATGCACGTTACAAAAACTAACAATTGGCAAACATGTAAAAACATACTATCCTATGCGGATTGGACTTGTCACAGAATAAATACATAGCGCTCTACGAAAATAGACTTTACAATGTCGGTGCATGGTTGTTATTACAATGTGTGTGTCTGGTGGTGCTCGAAAATGTAATGAAAGGGGATCTAACATTTTTATAGGGGTTTCAACGACTCTCTGAGCTGTAGCGAACGTTTTACATTTAAGGAATCCTCATTCTATTATATGCGGCGTAACACATCGGCTTTTATGTGCGACAACCATCTTTATATAACACTTTGTTCATTATTCAAGCATTAAAGAGGTGGTGTTTTGTATTTTTATAACGAAATCGCCAGAGAATGAGAATGTTTCGTTGAAATGTTTGTGTTGGGTCATCGTTGTGGGCTGGTCACACATCAGGAACAGATTGATGGGTTTTTTGAAGTAAAACTTGTACACGCGCGCTTGACTTGGGGAGTAAGCTGACGAGGGCGTTACAAAAATCACACATCGGGCGAAGCCAATAGAAGTGATCATTTAAATTCAAAATTCATATTCGATCTAAGTAAAACTTTTTTGTATTTAAAAAATAAATATAATTTGACATGTTATGCCATTGTAACTATGGTAATGAAAATCAATAATTAAGTTTTACTTCAGTTGTGTGGTCTATACACATATGTTTTTTTAGTAAAGGGGGTCATATGAGCAATCGAAGCCATTTTAAGACGACCATTGGTATGCCTATGGGCTTCTAGAGTGGGCTGTGTGGGAATCGAAGCTGGATCCAACGCCGATTTCAACTCTGCGGTGCCATCAGCCGCCTAAACTCAGCTCAGCCAGTTCCTTATAAGAGACCGGTCTTCTCCTACAAAGAGGCTGATACAATCAATCTAAATCTCCCTACGACGTCGGCCATCTTGACCCTCATTAGAAACAGCCTAGCCAGTATATAGAGATCTAAAGAATATTAAATAGCGATTACTATATCTTCCTAGCAACGTCGAAGGGATTGTCACGACATCTAAGTCAGTATATTTATAAAATTTACAAGAAACTTGCTGTTTTAGAAGGGTCTAGTTAAACTGTCTGGTATGAAACGTTAAATAAGCATCTATGAGGGATTTATGTGGCTAAATCCTCATACGAACCTCTCATTAACCCATTTTAGGCTATTCAACAGACCTTTCATAATTTGCTTCCTTTTACTTTGAGCGAACCCTTCAGTATACATACCATTGTACAATATGTTGTATTTTGAGTGACGCGGACTTGCGTACTGAACGGTTCGTTTTCGAAAAAAGCGAAGGTTCTCAAACAACTTTCGGTTAGGATTCTCTGGTGCCCCATTAGAGGGAGAGAGAATATCTATAGGCGACTGTAGTCAACAAAATACTTAGACTGCTTCTTTAGATATTATGTAGACTTCTTAAGAACTAACAATCCTATATAATTTGATCTTCTCCTGTAGCCAGGACTGTTGGTTGTAACGGCCTTTTTATCATGTTGCTTTTTCTTTGAACAACCCCTACTCCAAAGTTGGTACCGTGCAATGGGGTCAGGTTCCCATCTTGACCCCTGGTACCAATGCTCCAAAGAAGGACGCCACGCCGGTGGTCCCAATACAAGCTGCCGTCACACGTCAGAGGGACGGGTGGAAGACCTCCGACATTGGCTGACCCCGACCGCCACCCAGGGGCCAACCACCATTCCTCTCCCCTCTTCCTTTGCGGCCTCACTGCCAATGCATTTAAATGTGCGCCCCCGTTTGGTCGCGGCAGGGTGTACGGCAACGACACGCCGAAACACCTCATCTCTCGCGACCCCTCCTCTATTGTCGCATGTAGAGTGGGCCTTTGGAAAGCCCACTCGGAGCGTCCCCTCCTGGGATCCCTCTTGGCTTTACCGTGGTGGTTCATGCCACGGTTACTAAGGCCCCTCACCACTACAAGGTGGAGATCCGTCGAGGGGAAAGTCTTTGATCTTAATTTTATCATGTGTATGCAAAAAGCTCTCATATTTGTCCAACAAAAAAATATTCATACACTACAATTCCAGGGTTCACCGACCTCAAGATGTCACACGCAAGAACTATCAAAATGTCACTTGATAAGACATTGGCTCACCCCGCAAATGTATTTCCAATTTCGCCCCGCGTAACCTAATAATAAGTATTTGACGGGTTCGATCCCATTTTTTACGAGTCTCGGTCGATATTACGGCGACATGTGTCCCGGATTATTATTTCCAGACATTGATTTCGATATCGGACACCGCGCGAAATGTCGCGGCACTCGTATGAAAACAATACAATGTGATGTCGTGTTTCACTGGCGAAAATGCCAGACTCGCCGTTGACTTTCCAATTATTGTTTGGATATCGGAACTGAAATCTTTAAGCCATTTACCGGCGCTTGTGAATCCTTGCTACATATTCTTGAGTAGTAAATGTATTTTTTTAATTTCCAAATGGTAAGAATACTGTTCAAGTTAATAAGATATTAACCGAGGTGTACAGATAATGAGAACCTGACCCCATTGCACGGTTCCAATGACGTAGAAGTTCAGAGGCAGCCGGACTGTCACCAAGGAAGAAAAGTCGGGATTTTCACCAAGACCAGCTTGTCGCTGGAGGGATCCTGTGGCCTGTAGATCCGGGATCCCCCAAATCAATCCCAAGTGTCGAGTCCGACGTAGGTCTCCCGGGCCACCTGGGCTTCTAGGTATGATATGTAAATGTATACCCCTGCGTCAACCAAAAAAAAGCTTTAGGTGTATAAAACAGTTTAATCTTTCTGAATAGAAATAAAATCTGAAATAACAATAAACCGCGCCAGAAATATTTTCATAACAAAACAAAAAAAGAGATCACAATGATAATAAAACGCGACGAAAATCGCTTGAGGTGGTGCAATTAACAAGTTGGAAATAGTCGCACTCGTAACATTATATAACAGGAACACGATGTTTTCTTGTCGTCGGGCCAAAACTCGACAATTCTTGACTTTAATTCGAGCTCAAACACTTGGGAGGCACTTCGGTAATAAAGTTAAATATGGAATTCATTAGGCGACACTAGAGTTTTCGACTGTCGATCACCCAACGATGACTCGGATTTTCTTTCATAAATAGTAAAATCATTACACATTCTCTTTTGATTTTAGACTGTAGTGGAAGTTGAACATTCTTGACAGATCAGAGTTGACAGATGATGACTAAGATATTGGATATCTAATGATTCCCAATGATAAACTAGGCTCCCTATCACTAGCTACGTCACGGTCCCTCTTTCATTGAATCCTCTCTCCATAGACTACAGACTAACCATAGACTACAGACCTACCATAGTATACAGACTTACCATAGACTACAGACTAACCATAGACTACACGTCTACTAAACATAGACTAGACTGGGCCCTATTAAATCTCCCGGTACCGACAACGTGTTCGCTGCGTGTTTTTGAAGCGTCAATGAACGTCCGCGGTAACCGAAAGGTTAATATGGATCTGGTCTGATAATAAGATGATCATGTTTTCAACAAAACCAAGTTTTATTATTTAGGAGGAAATACATTTACACACTTCGGTACTTCTGTGATAAAGTTAAATATGGAGTTCATTAGGCAGCACTCGACTGTCGATCATCGTACGATGACTCGATGTTTCTTTTACAAATGTTTAAATAGTTAATTATATTACAACAACACACCACGCGATTTCCTAAATAGGGTACGCAGGCAGAAACTTTTTTGTTTCTTTTTTGTTGACGCAGAGGAATACATTTACATATAATAACTAGGATACCGGGTGGCCCCTAGACCTTTGTCGGACTGTTGAGTCAGAGTAGCAAATGTGGACTTGGAAGCCCGATTCTCACTAAACCCCTGTGGCTGCCTTCAGCTGCTGTAATTGAAGCGTCCCAAATCTGCAAGCAACAGGATCCCTCCAGCGACAGGCTAGCCTCGCCGAAACGGCCATACTCCTTCTTCTTGGGGACTATCCAGCTGCCTCTAAGCACTGGAGAGAGGCAGATAGAACCTAGTCCTTAAACATTTATCATGCTTCGTCTACTTTTATTCTTCTCTTTCATACGTCTTGTGCATGCCTTGTAGACCAGCAAGGTATGGCAACAAGGAACCTTCAGCATATACATTACTTATGTTTAGTGTTTCGAAAATTGGTATCATGTTTATATATTTTAGTATATTTTAAAAGGTTTCATTGCTTATGTGGTTTGATAGATGTAAGTATATATAGGTACACCCTTATGGCGCGATCGGATAAAACAAAAACTAATAAAAATATAATATACTTATTAATCCATAGTAAGCATTGTCATCTATAACAGAGCTTAAACAAAATGACGAAATACTAAGCAGAAGCCATTTTAATAATAAAGTTAATAAAGAATAACGACATCGCGCGGAGTTACTTCAGTTGCATTGTAAATGGAAATTTCGTGTTCACTTAGGCGAGTCAATATTTTATTGGTGGATTCAGGTTTCGATCTTCATTATGGCCGAAATAGAGAATTATAACTACTTTACAGAACACCTTGGGAGTTTATGGTTATGTAATGTGTATCACAAATAAATGAAACTTTCTTTCTTTCTTTTTTTCTTCTGAAATAACTCTCCAAATAAATTAATGGGGAGGATTTTTGGGAAAATAAAAGCCATTGTCACTATCTATAGGTAAGTAAAATACATTCTAATTCATTTTAATAAGTCAATAAGAGCTTTTTTTTTTTAAATATAATGGTCGCCGCACGCTTATCAACTCGGAAAGGAATCGTAAACGCCTTGCCTAGAAAAGCAAAGACGATACGATTACGTTACGTTTCCCATTAGTGTGCGTAGCAGTATGAAGTTTCATACAAAGAATACTGACCGGCTCGAGGTGATACGTTTACGACCCGTTTCCGAGTTGATAAGACGTGTGCGGCGACCATAAGGGAGCAAACGAACAGCCGTGCCTTTTGATGATTACTGACGCTTACATACAAGCATATAATCGATATGCACACATAGCGCCCTACTTCCCCATAACATCTCCAATTGGTCATTGGAAACTCACAAGGATGTTGCGTTCAAGAGGGCCAGTTCAAATGGTATGCAGCAAGGTAGTGAGAGGTAGCGCCACGCTACATGTATATAGCCACGTAAAGTGACAGCTGTGCTGTCACACTTCGTGTGGTGTTTCAGAAACCTGTGGCCTTTGGAGGGGGAAGAGAAACGTATCTGTATAATCTATGCGGATGTCTATGTGACCTTTTAAAAAAAAGAAAAAAAAAAAAGTCACAGTGACCTGACAGTATCAAATAATAATTTGTGACATTTACATTAACAATTTCAAGAAAATGAAGATGGCGGGTTTGAATGGTAAAGTCAAGCAGTTACTTTTAAAATTTTATTATACTAGCTGCACCCCGCGGTTTCACCCGCGTAAAATTCGATCCGATCGATTTTAGACCAAGAATAGAAAATCATCCCATGGTATCCCATAACCATAAGAACATTTTTTCGGAATAAAAACTATAGTATGTGTTAATTCAAGTTACTCTCTATGTGTGTGGCAAACTTAATGAAAATCGGTTAAGCAGTTTTTGTGTGAAGGAGTAACAAAAAAACAAACATACAATCTTTCGCATTTATATTATTAAGCAGGATATTAAACAGTATCCACTTGAATTTATTATTTTTTTATAGTATACTAAGATATAATTAAATTATTAACGTATACATTGAATGTTTGTTGGTTTTGGGGCGACTCAGGAAGATCTTCTTTGCGATTTACAAAAGTACAGGTGGCCCGGAAAAGAATCATACCCAGGAGAGAGAGAGAGAGAAAGTATTATGAGCAAGAAAGCTAGCCCAAATCGGCTGCAACACAGCATTGTACTACTTCATATGTGATGTCAATGGAGTCGCATTACTTGCGTTTACGATAATAGGCACACAGAAGAAAAAATCATACCCAGGAGACCCGAAAGGTCATAAGCCCATAATAAACCACCACCATACCCGTAAAATATCTTCCAAATATAATATAGCAAGCGATCGGTTTCAAATGTGTGTCGCGAGTGTCACGCGACGTGACATGCACGCGCGTGACAACGTGGAGCGTGTCACACTTGACTGTCACTTCGTCGATTATGTTATATGAGCTTTGTAGTTTCACCACTAAAATTTATCCGATATACCGATGAAACATTTCATTTTACCGGGATGAAATTTATGCTATTGCCGATCGGTTCGAGCCGATTAATTAATCTACTTCTGTAGCAAATTGAGCATCTATTCGTTTATTCCATTCTAGTTCTTACTGTGTGGAGGAATTTAAATGCAAAAAAAGTGTGTGCTTTAGACCACACACCTGAAGTAAAATTTGTTGATATTCATTACCGTAGTTACAGTGACATAACATGATGATATTTATTTTTTTTAATACAAAGAGTTTCACTTAAATCGAATTTGAATTTGGAAGACAACTTCCATTGGCCTCGCCCGATGTGTGATTTTTATAACGCTCTCGCCAGCTTCGTATAGAATGTCAAGTATAGAAGTTATATTTCAAAAATTCGCTTATAATATATGTATAAGTTTTTTAAAGTACAGAGAGCAATCGATAGCCTTTTGGTAACTCCCGGCGACGGACATCAGATGCATGATTCTTACGTATATTCGTGACCCTCCTTTTCCTTTCCTCTCTATTAGAGCTCCGGACGCTCACAGAGCGCACTACTCGGAAAAGCAGGCATCATGTAAGCGAGAGTTACCTCCCCGGCCCAATTAAGCTACATGTACGCTGTGGTACTACCTCTTACTGGACTGTAGATCTAACTAGATAGAGAATCTGTATTTATCTTTTCGTGACATTAAAGATATTTTTTTTGTTATAGGAGGGCAAACGAGCAGTCAGCCATTTTCATGATTACCGACGCCCATAGACATCCGCATAGAGGCTATAGATGGGCTCCCCTCCTCTGTCCTCCCACCTCCATGGATCACTGGCTACTTACACACCGCACGAAACGCGACACAGCTTGTCTCTTACGCCGGTGTCGTGTAAGCGAGAGGTGCAGCGGACCTCTTACTGGACTGGAGCCCAAACTAGATTGAGGTACAGGTTGTATTCACATTTTCGTAACATGAAAGATAACCATTTTAAGATTATAACAAGTGTTCACAAACTTACACCTTTGGACAAACCGGTCCCTCGATACAGCGAGTGTGTAATGCTGCGTCCTGGAAGGCTGGGTTTAAACCGGGCGTACGGTGCGGTGACCACGACGCCAAACAGCCAAGCAATTCACCAAGACGCGTTAGACGCTTTAGACGCTTAAGACGCTTAATTGAATGGCCGCCTGACGTCGTGAACACCGCGCTGCCCGCACCGCCCGCTTTCAACGCTGCCTTTTAGGACCCAACCTGATAGGATTTGTCGCGATCACTCGCCATCCGTAATTCGTGTCAAGACTCAACAAACCATTGTAAAAGGGGTCCAAGGAGTTTCATTTCAAGCAACAAGAATGTTCGCTCGTACATAATCATTACATTAGTCCAACAAGGCTGGGAACAAATAAATGCAAATAACCACTCGCATGACTGTCCACCGTAAACCGGGATATTAGTTGGTAACTCGTTAGTCCGTACTTAAGGAAATTTAGGTGGACCCTGTATCGTGCCGTTTGGCCCAATTTATGGAGAACACCTATAGTGTTCCCACGCCTGACCCGGGGACAAATATACGGCGCATTCCTGTTTAATTATATAATTACTCGTTACGAGGTACGTGTTTTACGTCCCAGGATCGAATTAACCCGGGCTGATGTTTGTCGGATAAATGATATTGGATTGATTTCTGTGAGATTAGATTGTTGGCAACCTGAAGATACCAACGAGCTTCACAACTTATAAATAAATTGTTTATTCTTTATTTCGGATTAGGGCCACAGCACACAAGAGACTTTTAGACGCAGCGACTGGCGACTTAGTCGCTTTTTAGAAGCTGAATGCAGCGTCTAGACAATAGACATACTTCAAGACGTCATGCGGCGACTTAGTCACTAATGTATGCCAATTAACATTGAAATGCAGTAGCGAGATCGCGATATTGTTGCACGACTCTTCTGCGACCGGTCGCAGTGAGTCGCCAACTCGTGCGACATCGATGCAGTCGCAAAGTCGCCGGTCGCCGCGTCTAAAAGTCTATTGGCCCTTATACACGTATCTGTTAGTATGTACCTAATATAGAGATATTTTAACATACTTAACATAACATTTCAAATAGCAAAAACCTCAAGACTTTGAACAACTTGTGACAAAAGGACATCTTCCATCTCAGTCCACCCGTGACCAGGGCTGATGGTAAGCTTCCGAAACGTCGCGCTTGTAAAATTATTAAACAAACCAGCGATAAAACTCGTAAAGTTGCTTTATTTTAATTTAACATCATCATCTTTTAATTATGTTATAATTAAAGATACAATTTAAAAATTTTATATCTTAAAAATCGTGTATCAGATGCATCCTTTTATTTTTATATATAAATACGTAAAACAAAAACTTCGGGAACATTTTTACAAAAATTGCGCTGACGGAGGAGTATAAAATTTGGCACACTTATAGTTTACGTATATGAGAAGTGCAGAGCGCTAACATATTTTAATAATAATGTTTATAATGTACTTTAATTTAATAAATACAACTTTACACTCACTACCATGCATTTGACACATTATTATGTAAGATAGGTACAATTATAGTATTGATGAAGTTTCTAAGTGTCTATTGCAAGTGTTGAAAATTCTACATAAACCTTAGTTACAATGTCATAACATGTTATATGATATTTAGTTTTTAATTACGAAAAAGTTTCACATAGATCGAATATCGATCTTCGCAGGTCCACTAGTAGTTTAAAATACGCCTGGTTACTCTGAGAGCAATATGTGCATCATACAGGTTTGCTATCATTTTATATATATTGAGAAATATTTGGCACTGTATACATCTTGTATGAAACGATCTACATATAATTTTGTCTAGGTTTTTTTTGTTATAATTGACCAATTAAATTATAATTTAGACCAAGAATTACCAAAAAAGTAAACACAAGTATGATACCGGAAAATGTTATTATTGGAGTGTTTATGTCGTTGACACGCCTTTGTTATAGTAAATAAATAATAGTATAAGAGGACAAACGAGCAGGTGAAGCCGTTTGATTACTAACGACGCCGATGGGCGTCAGCTTTGTTATTCAGATGCGTTGCCCTCCTAATCTCCTCCCCTCTAATGAGCCAACGACTACTTACAAATCGCCAAACGCCACCACGACGCCTATAGACATCCACATACAGATAAACCGATATCATCACAACATGAGGCCCGCTGAGTTTGTTTCGCCGGTTCTTCTCAGTACAGGGCTAGGGTTGAACCGGTGGTAGATTTAATCTACCACCGGTTCAAAATGGAATTACAGGAATTACTTCAAAAAGTAATTCCTGTAATTCCATTTTGAATAAAAACTTTTTCATTTTCATTTTCATTCATTTTTTCAATGGGCCGCCTGTTCCTTACATACCGCACGAAACGCCACCACATAGCTCTCACAACGCCGGTATCATGTGAGCGAGGGGAACCCCGATAGTGCTGAGACAATTCGGTTGTAATGCAGCATAGCACTACCTCTTACTAAAACATACTTTGCCGTACTACTTCGTCTGTCAGTACCAGACAATGATGATAGACTTTATAATATATTATGTGCTACACAAGACTACACTGCTAGCTTTGCCTGGTCGTGAACTGCGTGTAAATCTATCCCAAGATAGTCTTTTTCCGGGATGGAAATGCGTATCCGTAGTCATTGATGTCTATGGCGTTAGTCCCCTATGCTATAAAAGACAGACAATTGAAAATCCCGTTGATTCCGGCAATCGAAACCGGGACTCGAACGGTTCGCAATCCAACTGACAATCAACATAAAGTCAAATAATCATTTTGTTCCTGCATGCGCTTGTATTTACTACCAATGCCTTAAATATCGGATACACAGGGAGCGAACGAGTAGTCCGACTATTTTTATGACTACCGAGATCCATAGTAAGCGCAGAGGTTATACTTATGCGTTGCCCTCCTTCCTCCTTCCACCTCCTTGGGCCACCGGCTACTACATGCCACACGAAACGTGACAGCACAGAATTTTGCGCCGGTATCGAGTAAACGTGAGGTACCTCCCCGGTCGCCCAATTCGGCTACA
>LUGF01014701.1:97988-108073 GCA_001625245.1 Calycopis cecrops
AGAAAACGACCACCTCATCGGTGGCCGACCCGTGGAAACCATTCATTAACTTCACATCAGTTAGGGATCACTCCTTTTAGTTATAATTTAATTGTAATAATTATTTAATAAAGTATTTTAAGTAAGTTGCCTTTTTTTTGGCATCTGCGGCTGCAACAATCTTAACTGGAGTGTTTATGTTGTTGACAAGCCTATGTTATAATAAACAAATAAGAGGACAAACGAGCAGGTGAAGCCGTTTGATTACTACCGACGCCCATGGGCGTCAGCTTTGTTATTCAGATGCGTTGTCCTCCTATTCTCCTCCCCTCCAATGAACCAACGACTACTTACAAATCGCCAAACGCCACCGCGACGCCCATAGACATCCGCATAGACATAAACAGATGCGTTGCCCTTTTTCCTCCTTCCACCTCCATGGGCCACTTACATACCGCACGAAACGCCGCCACATAGCTCTCACAACGCCGGTATCATGTGAGCGAGGGGAACCCCGATAGTGCCGAGACAATTCGGTTGTAATGCAGCATAGCACTACCTCTTACTAAAACATACTTTGCCGTACTACTTCGTCTGTCAGTACCAGACAATGATGATAGACTTTATAATATATTATGTGCTACACAAGACTACACTGCTAGCTTTGCCTGGTCGTGAACTGCGTGTAAATCTATCCCAAGATAGTCTTTTTCCGGGATGGGAAATGCGTATCCGTAGTCATTGATGTCTATGGCGTTAGTCCCCTATGCTATAAAAGACAGACAATTGAAAACCCCGTAGATTCCGGCAATCGAAACCGGGACTCGAACGGTTCGCAATCCCAACTGACAATCAACATAAAGTCAAATAATCATTTTGTTTCTGCATGCGCTTGTATTTACTACCAATGCCTTAAATATCGGATACACAGGGAGCGAACGAGTAGTCCGACTATTTTCATGACTATCGAGATCCATAGCAAGCGCAGAGGTTATACTTATGTGTTGCCCTCCTTCCTCCTTCCACCTCCGTGGACCACCGGCTACATACACGAAACGTGACAGCACAGTATTTTACGCCGGTATCGAGTAAACGAGAGGTACCTCCCCGGTCGCCCAATTCGGCTACATGCATGCATACAGCGTTCCTTTATACTATAAAAAAATAGAAAACCCATACTCTTAATTTCGGCAATCGAACCCTGAATACGAGCTGCAATCCCAACTTGATATGTATATGACTTACCATAAAGTCAAATTATTATTTTGTATTCATGTATGCGCTTGTATTTACTACCAATTCTTTGAATATAGGTTACATCCAGTAGTCAGCCAAAGCCACCGATTTCTCGCTTGACCCTTTATACTATAAAAAAGTAGAAAACCCCGCTGATTCCGTCAATCGACCCGGGAATACTTGCTGCAATCCCAACTCGTTATAATATTTGACTGGAAATAAAGTCAAATAATTATTTTGTATCCGTGTATGCGCTTGTATTTATTAATTAACAACCCCTTAAATATCGGATACACAATCAATTCCGGAGCACGCTCCATAGTTAATATAATCATCGTATTTCATAGGAGCTCGCCCGCTCTTATTTGCCGGCCGGCGTCGAATTAAATTTAAAGCCCTTGTAAAATTTTACATGCAGTTAAAATTTAATAAGCCCCGTTGGTTTTTTTTAGTAATTTCGTTGATGCAGTGCAATGGACGAGCTAACCGCTTATTAATATCGGAGAGTGACGCCATTCGATGGCATGTAACACGGCGTGCAGTCGATTGGATCACGGTGGGGCGAAAATGTACAAGAACGTGAGTAAATAAGTGGTATTTTAAATTAAAATAAGCCGTGCTTTGCGGTTTCACCAGTGCTTAATATATCGCACGGGAACTCATTTTAAGGGGGATTAAAACCTCCGGTACCGAACACGTGTTCACGGCCTTTTTTGAAGCGTCTTAAGACGTCCGCGGTACCCGAAAAGTTAAGGTAAAATTATGTTTCAGGTAGCAAGAGGTAGTGCCACACTGCATGCATGCATGTAGTCGAATGAAAGGCGTAAGGGGACCGCTGCAGTCGCGTTTCGTGCTGTGTGTAAGTAGCCGGTGGGCCATGGATGTGGGAGAAGAAAGGAGGGCAGCGCACCTGTGTAGCCTCTATGCGGATGTCTATGGGCGTCGATGGTCATGAAAATGGCTCCGACTGCTCGTTTGCCCCCCCCCCTATACCATAAAAAGGTATTAATCTATATTTGTATTCAGTTTTTAATCTGAGACTGAAAAATTAACATACCTACATACATTATACATACATTCATATAGGACTAGCTGTACCCGTTGCTACGCCAAGAATAAATTTTCTTACCCATTAAAATTCATAATCAAACTGATTTTCATGACAATCGGTTGAACGGGGCAGAAGTTGCTACTCTGCAGCGCCACCTGGTGGCGAGTGGCATCAATGAGCATATCATACGAACCTTCTCCGCGGAAAAATACAGACATATATAAATAAATATTTGTGGACTTTACACACCACGTTAGCCTAGTCCCATGCTAAGTTCCGTATGGACGTGTGTTATGGCTACTAGACAACGGAATATAATATTTAATATTTTTTTTATAAATTTAAGAAATTTTAGTTATTTAAGATTTTTATTATAGAAATACATAATATAATACATAGCTTAACATCCATGACCTAGGCGGGATTCGAACCCGCGACCCCTGGCGCAACATGCTCCGCTTATCTGAGCCCTGTACCACTGCGCCAACCTGTTCGTCATACATACATATAATATACCAATTTTCATAATAATCGGTCCAATAGTTTAGAGTTCATCTTTGACATACAGACAAACATTCATTTTTATATATTAAGATTTCATATTTATTAGTAAGATTGAATAATGTTCCATGAAGAACGGTATAATAAATTTACTAATTATGGAATTCCACAGGGTTTTGACGGTAAAAAGTGGACCTTGATGTAATAAAGTAGGCCACCTTAACGTATATATAACTAACTTTTGCCCGTAGCTTCGCTCGCGTCCGTAATTTGAATTTTTTCGAATAAAAATATCTTCAGTCCTTTCTACTTCTTCTTAGAATATGTGTATAAAGTTTTATGGTGATTACTTTAGTAATTTTGGCGTGAAAGCGTAACAAACAAACTCACATTCGCCTTAATAAATTAGTATTTTTTTTTTTTATGATATAGGAGGGCAAACGAGCAGCCGGAGCCATTTTCATGACTATCGACGTCCACAAACATCCGCATAGAGTCTATACAGATGCGCTGCCCTCCTTTCTCCTCCCACCTCCATGGGCCACCGGCTACTTACACACCGCACGAAACGCGAAAGCACAGCTGTCACTTTACGCCAGTCTCGTGTAAGCGAGAGGTAGGTACCTCCCCGGTCGTGCCGACCCAATTCGACTGCATGCAAGCATGCAGTGTGGCACTACCTCTTACCAAAATTATAGACAGTAGGTAGGTAAAACACTATTATTATATTTATTTAACTCTACAATATGCAGTCACGTTTCCTTCAGAATGTTCCTCACTAGGATTGATCGACGGACCGGGAAAGTAAGTAGTCTTTCAAAATAGTTAATACGTTTGCTTAGGATTATCCAATTTACGCAAGTCATCGCCTATAGACGTCCGCATACCGAAATAAGGCTGTCTAGATGCGTGGTACTTTCGCTTTATCCTCTTTCACTTCTGTTCTTTTCAGGTTTCACAAACCTTCGAAAATCGAGTGTAAACACATCCATCACTTCGCACAAGTGTTTTTACATGAACTTTCAATTCGATCTACAATGCTATCACAAGTCACACACTCATGATAATAGGTTGGCAGGCCAACGCCCATACACACTTAAACGAGTCTGTCTAGATGCTATATTTGCTATTTATATATCTTTAGGTTGTACACATCTCTAAATATAATTACGCATGTAATCTTAATAATAACGTGAGGTAATGACTCTGATTAATATAATATAATCCTATCATAACTCGTATTAAAAGGTCCCTCTACCTTAAAAACGTAGCAGATTATCTTTTTTAATCCCACTAATAATCTTTTTGCGCTTTAAAAAACACGCATCATTTGTACATCAAAAAAGTCCGGCATTAATTTAATCGGGTTTTATTGGTATGAAAATCATAAATGTATGAAGTAATATTTTCACAGGTGAAATATGTTGAAACAATTTTCGTTTTGCTACCAATGAATAATATATTATGGCCGCTTTGTGGCAGTGTTGGTTCATAATGGACTGTTAATACAAATCGGCGGAGGTCTTTTTGATTTTTATTGTGTATGTTTGATGTAATTTTTATGTCGTTTCTTAATTTAATAATGTTACCTATACAGTTCTGCTAAACACATAATAGTCAAATATTGTAGAACGAAGTAGCGTTTTTGTTTTGTTTTGTTGTGTTTATCGAGGGCTTCATCAGGTGACGACTTAGCCAATACACGTAGGCATCGTGGTAAGTACCTACCGTTAGTACCTACTTGTGTTACGTTACATGTACTAGACAACCGAATATTTAACTTTTTGTAAATGTAATAAAATATGTTATTTTATTATTAAATTAGAATTTTTATTATAGAGCAACTTATTATAATACACATTTAATTATTATTTATTATATTTATATTGTATACGACAAACATCCATGACCTGAGCGGGATTCGAAACTGCGACCCCTGGGGCAATATGCACCGCTTACCCCAGTTACGTTACCACTGCGCCAGGTCTTCACCAAACATATTCAATGATGATGGTAATTAAATATCTCTGCTAGATTATGTAGCCTCAGTATTCAATGCAAAAGAAAAGAAATTTCCTATCATACTATTGCAAGATTTGCACTAAACTGTCGCTAGTTAACTTCATGCGATTGTAATTTCGTTAACGACAACGCTTCGTCTATCCAACCACCAATCAATTCTAAACATTTACATTCGCGTTGCGTCGGCCAATTCGTTGGGCCGATTTAAATTGGGGCCGAAACCAACGATTAGCCGAATTAAGAGTTTTCAATTCGGCCAGGACGTACAGAGACGGATATACGGTTGGCTGATAAATAACCGAGCGTTGGTAATCCGGACACGACCGGCTCGCAACGATTTATATACAAATGCGTCCGGCGAAACTCGGCCATATTTATTTTTCTTTGCCTTAATGCGAGTCCTGAAATATTCATGGTGTGGCCGGGCCATCCGTCTTCATAATGCCCCCTATAATATTACGTAATACGTCATCTGACAATCTAATAACGGGGATAAACAAAGTGTCCGTGTAAAAGGGACTAATATGAGCATAATATTACGTTCTTGGAGTTTACTCCGAGACGACTTAAGAGATAAAAAAGAACACGTTAAACACGTCGCGTGAAGCACACAAACTAGGTTTTTACAAGATATAGATTTAGCAGGAGTTACAAGATTTGATAAAACAGATTGATAGGAAAGAAGTTTTGACATATCAAATGATTAAACAATATTATAAATCTACACTGTTGTGTATCATACAGTTGAGCTCTTATTTCTAATATTCAAATAAGAGGTCAAAGAATTACTAGTCAAGTAAGAGATTAAGATCTTAACTCGGTATTTTTTAAATTATAATTTATTTGTGATTCTGAATTTCTGGACAGGAGGACACAGTATTGTATGACAATTGGGTGGATTTTTATGGGTGTCTGTATTGACTGCAAGGCTCAGACTGCTTGTTTGTCCCTTTACCCTATTATTATTATATTATTATTAACTTCCGCTTTTAGAGATCATGTATATATTTTACTTAAATACGTTTTCTATTATATTTACTAGTTTTCGTCGTATTTATTGAGAAATTTAATATAAAATAAAATTACAATTTTTTTCTGTTTCATATTCTTTATTCTTAAGAGATTCGATTTTGATTCAATATCACAGTGTTTTTAGTTAAAAATCCAAACTGAAACTCAACACGATAAAAAAACAAATAACACACAATTTCAAACGAAAAATGCAGGAACAATTCGAGATGCACCAAAGGGGTGGTGAAGACAATTTACATTGATGAAGTAGCCCTTTGCCGGTGCGAAGTGGGCCGGCGTTGTTGCCACTTCTTTCTTTGCATCCTGTGACCGGTTTAGCATTGATAGATTCATGGGAAATCTAAAGCGCTCGCCCACCAGAGTAAAAAGACTTGCAACCAACGTGTTTGTGAAAGTAATGGACCTAAGTAAAAATGAGCTGTGGCGTGCTTGCCTAACTTTGAGCTGACTTCGAACTTGAATTCAGTCTCTATATTCATATTTATGTGTTTAAGTGTTTTTTTTTCGCGGGAAAATGCATTTATGCACTGCCACCGGACCGAGGGTGAGGTCCAGTGGATGTGTGTGGGACTCCCGGATAGACCGAATACCCACTAAAACCAAGCAACAGGGCACCTCGGCGACTGGCCAGTCCCCCGTAAAGGACCGGACTTCTCCAATATAGTGGGGCTAATCCGACAGCCTTGATTAGCCCCTTCCGACGTCGAGGCCGTGCAATAGGGTCAGGTTCCCAACCTAACCCCTGGCCCCAGTTATTGGGGTGGCATAAGTTGCGCGTAGCGCCTCTGCCGCACTCCCACCCGTCGTTCGCGGGTCAGGCATTCTCCACCTCCCTGGCCCGCCCAGCGGCCTCCTTCTGGAGCATTACTGTCTCGCAGAAGGAGGCCATCATCTCCCAGGATCTGTCACTCTCTAGCATTGAGATATATTATGTGTCTGCGATTATCTTACGTTTGACTGAAGCTATATTGATCCGGTTTTAAAAAAAAATGTTAATAATACTTTGAAGAAGATTTTGATACTGAAACTGATTCCGAAAAATTAAGTTCTCAGTTTGATTTTATTGTTAAGATTAATTATAATATTGTTGCTTCGTCAATCGCTCGACGACGACAAAACGCGACAGCATTGCTGTTAGTTTGCGGCAGTGTTATGGCCGAGAGATACGAGCCGACCAGATTCAGCAGCTAAAGCTCTATATATATGTATATATAGACACAATGGAAAGTGTAATATTTTCGAAATCCATGGCCGCCATTGCAACATTTCAGCCTCGTATATTTTCGGTTTCAACGTTTACGTCTACAGATTATGTCATCAGCTACATAAACTTACATTCTATATTGTTTATGCTTCACCTTAGTCTCGGCTATCGGTATTATACTTCGGCCACATTTCGGCTACATTGTGTGTAATAAAGTGTAAGCTCCCGGCCGTGTGATAATTCTCGTGAAGCAGTATCGGCAGATGGAGCCACTCGTGTTCAGACACGGCTCGTAAACCTCGTCATAAATACACGTTGTAATTTCACTTTGAGCTTCTACGATATAGAGTTTGTAGCACATCAGCGAGAAAGTAGTTTTGTTACAGGAAAAGTGTTATTGCTACGTCGCTGTACGGACACGACCGGGTTAGTAACTGGTAAGTAGTTGACCGGCGTGAAGAGGATATGTTAATGCGATTCATCTGATTGGGAAGGGTACAATAGTTTTTATGAAGTTACAATACAAACAAGTACAATAGTTTTCCCGGTGACACCATAATATTTCACTTCATTTTAATACGATATTATGTGTGCTCGAGTTATTTTCCTGGTCGTGTCGCCTCAAACCGGCTTCAATGCAGCAGTACAACTACATTAACACACGTCTTTTGACAAAAAAATTCTAAACCTTTAATTTGCCAAACGATATATTCCGAGCGACAGACAATCTACGACAAGTTTTGAGAGACGAAAATGTCCTAGACGCTATGACCCTTATCGGACAGGTCAAAGCTAGATTTAAAACAATAGATTGAAACTAATTAAGATAATGCTGACGAATTTACAATTCCAATGTTCCAAAATACATCTCAAAGTCAAAGCTAAACTTGTATTTATTAGACTTTGCTCTTAAATACGAAATAGAGAAACCTCGGCGAATTTAATTCCCCAATAATTATTCAAACAATGTTTATTCTAGATTAATATTCAGCTTCCGTCCGAACATCCGATTCAAAAATAGATGCGTTTTAGGACTGAAACGTGGCGACTTACTTAAATTTATCAGAAATACCAATTTCATCTCAAGCGGACCTCATTCCGCGAAATTTGGTTACAAAACGACTGAGACAACACAGAAAATTAGACCGCGAAGAAAAATAAATGCGGTGAAACGTCGGAGCATACAAAATTAGAGAGGAGAGAAAACGTTGGCCGGTGGCCCGAGGGACGAGCGGCAGGCTTGGGAGCGCTTCCAATTAAAGTCTTGTTTAGCCTTTATTAATCGTCAAATACGTTTTCACAGTTTTCAAATAGAGTAGTTAAAAGTTAAGTATTTATTAGATATTTGATACTTAATAATTAACTTCTGTTGCCACAGTTGCAATCCAAGTAAGACAGCAGAATACGACGGATATCGCGGTATCTATAAAAGTTCATATTTATATACTGTAAAAGGGGCTTAATCGCGTTATAAACCGACCGACCGAATCACTGGATCGAACTTCACAACCCAAAAATCCTCTCCAGTGAACGCCATTATTATAATAGGGTAGTACGTGAAGCGGTTGAAATTAGAAAATACAAAAGTTTTAACCGGGAGGATGGATATAGGTTGTCGGCTTCGTGGAATCCGGTTAACGGGAAATGTAGGCGTCGGGATGTACCTTCGTATAAGGATGTTGTGAGTGTTGTGTGTCGGGACCTTAATAGTTTTAATAAAAATAATGAGGATCAACTACGGGTAGTTCGAAGAACTGCGCGTCTACGAGACAATGACACCACGGCGCATCAGTCTACTAGTGACCACGGCCGTTGCTTTACGGCCGAAACGTCGAGAGTCGAGGTAAATACTTCGATTTTATAACGCGATTAAGTCCCGTTTACAGTATATAAATATGAATACAAATCGTGAAAGCTTAAAACAAATTTAGCTATAAAAGTTTTATAGACGATCTTGGATACCTAACAAATTAAGCGTTCTTCGGTCGAGGAGGAGGACTGATGGGTCCTCCACCCGTCCCTCTGAATCAAAGGAGGATGAAGAAATAAAGGGATGCTTTTTTTTGATTCAAAACTAAATTTCGACTCCTGAGGAACACTGTACTATGAGCGCTACTATGATATATTAATATGTTGTTTTATTAGCTTTGTTTCAACAGTAGAATATTATCGGTTCGAAAATTCTTAGTAATATTATAAATAAAGCTACTGCTTATGACTTGTGTATAGGTTGTAGAAAAATGTACATTGTGAATAAAATTCTTCAACGCAGCCACCGCGGTTACTTAAAATATATTTAAATTATATGAAACTTTTGCAACACACTTTTATTTAATCTCTTTATTGTGTATCGCAATAAATTTGTAGATGAAGCAGCGCAATATTTGAACGACATGGGTAACAAATATTAATATATATATTTGCATTTGTAAGAGGTACTGCCACGCTGCATGCATGCACGCAGTAGAATTGGGCCGACACGACCGGGGAGGTACCTTAGGTAGCTTACACGAAATCGGCGTAAAGTGACAGCTGTGCTGTTGCGTTTCGTACAGTGTGTAAGTAGCCGTTGGCCCATGAAGGCGAGAGGAGGAAGGAAAGCAATGTATCTGTATAACCTTTATGCGTGGGCGTCGGTAGTCATGAAAACGGCTCCGACTGTTAGTTTGCTCCCTTATATTGTTAAAAAATAAAAAATAAAAGTGGTATCATTGCTACATTGCAGCAGAATCAAGCCGAAGGGATACCATCAGATCACACGATTTAGTCCTAACTTGATAAATATTTCATTTCGTGTGTTATGTGTTTTACAGTGGCCCATTGAAGAGGAGGCGAAAGTAGGGCAAGGTATATGTAGTCGGTATATGTATATGCGACCCGATTTCTGTTTACAGACGTCGGTACCAAGGAGCTCCGGCTGCTCGTTTGTACATTAAATCATTATTTAAGGGGAATAATAAAACGAGCGACTAAAAAATAACTTAGCGACTGATGATGAGATACTGTATTAATAACTTGAGCGGTGAAAAAATAAGTGAGCGAAAAATAAACTAAACTAAC
>LUGF01014701.1:109255-130105 GCA_001625245.1 Calycopis cecrops
AGTCCCCAATAAGGAAAAGTCTGGCCTTTTTGGCGAGACCAGCCTGTCGCTGGAGGGATTCTCTTACAGATCCAGGACCCTCCAAATATATCGGCTGAAGGCAGGGGCTTAGTTGGTATTGCACTAAGTGTCTGCAATGGAGAGCTTCTCATGTTATTTATTTACTCTGAAATTAAATGTACATAAAACTTTTTTCGTTGTAGAGGTAGTATATTTTTTTATCTAAACATACATCAAAATCAATCAGTAATTCTATTACCAGGAGAAAAGAGAGAGAGAGAGAGAGAGAGAAGAAAGGAGGATGAAGAAATAAAGGGATGCTTCTTTTTGATTCAAAACTAAATTTCGACTCCTGAGGAACACTGTACTATGAGCGCTACTATGATATATTAATATGTTGTTTTTATTAGCTTTGTTTCAACAGTAGAATATTATCGGTTCGAAAATTCTTAGTAATATTATAAATAAAGCTACTGCTTATGACTTGTGTATAGGTTGTAGAAAAATGTACATTGTGAATAAAATTCTTCAACGCAGCCACCGCGGTTACTTAAAATATATTTAAATTATATGAAACTTTTGCAACACACTTTTATTTAATCTCTTTATTGTGTATCGCAATAAATTTGTAAATGAAGCAGCGCAATATTTGAACGACATGGGTAAGAAATATTAATATATGTATATATTTGAATTTGTAAGAGGTAGTGCCACGCTGCATGCATGCACGCAGCCGAATTGGGCCGACACGACCGGGGAGGTACCTCTCGCTTACACGAGACCGGCGTAAAGTGACAGCTGTGCTGTCGCGTTTCGTACAGAGCGTAAGTAGCCGTTGGCCCATGAAGGCGAGAGGAGGAAGGAAAGCAATGTATCTGTATAACCTTTATGCGGATGTCTGTGGGCGTCGGTAGTCATGAAAACGGCTCCGACTGTTAGTTTGCTCCCTTATATTGTTAAAAAATAAAAAATAAAAGTGGTATCATTGCTACATTGCAGCAGAATCAAGCCGAAGGGATACCATCAGATCACACGATTTAGTCTTAACTTGATAAATATTTCATTTCGTGTGTTATGTGTTTCCAGTGGCCCGTTGAAGAGGAGGCGAAAGTAGGGCAAGGTATATGTAGTAGGTATATGTATATGCGACCCGATTTCTGTTTACAGACGTCGGTATCAAGAAGCTCAGGCTGCTCGTTTGTACATTAAATTATTATTTAATAAAATCAGTTTCAACTTATTTTTTGTGCTAACTTAATGATCTCTTAAGTTAACTTAAATGTAATCGGAATAACTAAATAATTATAATTAACAAGCTTCCACCCGCAACTTCGCACTCGTGGATTTTGTACTTAAAATATGGAGATATTATACATAGAGGTAAACCTTACTCTTGAATCATTCTATCTATTAAAAAACCCTATCAAAATATGTTGCGTAATTTTAAAGACCTAAGCATAGGTACAGACACACAGACGGATGAAAAAGACTTTGTTTTATACTATATAGTGATCTTCGGGTACTTTTAATAACTTGTGACGTCAGGACATCTGTGTTCTCGGTCTACCCGTGACCACGGTTGCTGTAACGTCGCGATCGTCCTTCAATAAACCGAGATAAAATACGTTAAAATCATTTTATTATATTTCCTTTCCTTTGAAGTCTGTTTCGGTGAGAATTTAATATATTCGATATAACATATCAGTCTGATACTGACAAATGATGTCTCGCACCTGAGCTCCAGACAATACAATCTACTCGCAGGCAAATATCCTAAAAATAGGATCCGTCACACATTGTTCAGGTTGAAATTCATTTTTTATCTTTTACCTTGGTCATACCAGTGTCGTACCAGTACTGTAGTGTTTATTCTTTGTTTTTAAAATAGTTTCTTATGGTATAGGGGCCAAATGAGCAGTTATACTTGTATTATTACGTGACGTTGTCAATAGAAGAAGGGAAACGAGCAGTCGGCGCCATTTTCACGACTACCGATGCCATGGTACTAGCTGCGCCCCGCGGTTTCAACCGCGTAAGTTTCGATCCCGTGAAAAATAGAAAATGATTCCATGGTATCCTTTAGGAACAATTTTTCTTGATAAATCCTATCCTATATGTTAATCCAAGTAACTCTCTACGTGTGTGCCAAATTTCATGAAAATCGGTTCAGCAGTTTTTGCGTGACAAACAAACGACCAAATAAACAAACATACAAACTTTTGCATTTTTAATATAGGTAAGTAGGATTACCTACCTATGCTGCATGAAAAGTCACAGCACATCAATTTACGCCGGTATCGTGTAAGCGAGAGGTATTTACTATTTACCCAGTCGTGCCGGCCGACCGTGAAGTATACAAGAGGTACTACAGCGCTCCCACCTCGTCTGTAACGCCACAACAGGCGTATTATAAATGTGTGCTACATAAATCCGTCATAAAACCCCTACATCGTAATCAATTACCTATAAGCGAATTTTCAATAAAACCTATAATAATATGGGCATGTCGTCACGATTATGATAAATTGCAATAATAAACCCCAAAACTTCGACCCTTATTATTTATGTTCGCACTTCAACGCCGTAGGGCAGGGGTTCCCAAGCTAGACGTCGCGGTGCCCGAGCAAGGGCACCGAAACCTTGTACTTGTAATATCATTCAGGCTATTCCGTTATTTGGGTTCCGTATTCAAAGACTGAAAACCTCTATCTACCTGATTGTCCATATTATGTTTGTTTGTCATTAGGCCATATCTTATGAACCGACTAGACAGTTGAAATTTTCGCAGATTATATATTTTTGTTGCCACTTTAATAAAAGGTACAAAAAAATTATAAAAATAATAAAAAATATATATATATTAGACTCGAACCCCCACATCCTCGATCTGCGAATCCGAGTCACATTTTAAAGATTTTTTGTACTTTCTACAGTTTTAATAGCTAGAGACGCAAGCACATTTCATACCAGTAAGTACTCTACGGAGCTGTGCTGTCGCATTTTGTATGTTGTGTAAGTAGTTGGTGGCCCGTGGAGGGAAGAGAATGTGGGAGGACAACGCATCTGTATAAACTATGGGCTATCTATGACCGACGGTAGTGTTGTGAAAATGGCTCCGATTACTCGTTTGCCCCTTATACTATAAAAAAGTCAATAAGGTTGGGAGCCACTGGCATAGGCAAAGATTTTTTGAAGCCAATATTACAGTACCGACGGAAAGTAAACCAATTTCATGAGCAGTTCAGTGTTTTATGAAGTTCCGTTATGTTCGCCTGGCGGATGGGTTTATTATATTTTTTTAAATATGCCGGCATTTTATGGGCGAATATGTTGTAATTTCATTTTGCGGTTAACTGGCGCCCTCCGACTTTACATGTGTCTGGTGCAAGAAATCCGATTGTGTTTCAATGTGTGACTATTGTTAGTGCACATGGTTTTGATCTGGGTAATTTTATTTCGTAGTATAAAGGGGATATGATTGTCGATGCCCCTTTTAAAAGATAGTATAAGAGAGCAAACCAGCAGTCGGCGTCATTTGCATGATTACAGACGCCCATAGATATCCGCATAGAGATTATACAGATGCGTTACTTCCTTACAGCTACCACCTCTATGAGCCACCGGCTACTTACACACCGCACGAAAAGCCAGCACAGCTGTTACTTTTCTTCGGTTTGTGTACACTTTCAAAGTTTACAAGTCTGTTAGTTTCTTTACTAGTCGATTTCTGTATCAGGCGATCAAATGTTATGATTGAATACGAAAATTACCTTCATAAATCTTATCAAACCTAAATGACTTCACGAAATCACAATTACCTGTACATTTTGTAATTAAACTTTTTTTCCCAAATAATTGCCGTTTATACGTTCGCAGTTCGCAAACGTGAAAGGACCCTGTTCTTAATTTGGTTTATCACAATAAAAATCTTTCACCATTCTATTAAGATAAGAAATAACCCTTGTATTGCACGTACTAAATTTCCCCTTATTTTACATCTTTAAAAAGCGCGAAATTTAATAAAACTTTCGTGTTTTTGTTTCATTGGATACTCCGCTTGATGGAAGAATAAAATAGCTTATTTCTGGTGTGATTTCAGTAGCCATCACTTCACTGCGGTGTCGTGTGCGGGGATTCCCGGTGGTACTGGCTCCACTCATGAGCAACGTAGCAATGACACTTCCATTTATTATGGCATAAGACATAAGGGAACTAATAAATAGAATATTTTCTAACTAATGACGCCAATAGACATTAATATTATTGCTATGCTATATAACGTCCTTCTTCCTTCTTCCATATCCATCGGGCCACCGGCAACCAACTCGCACTAAATGCGACAACACAGCTCTCATTTTAATATCATGTAAACATGTGGTCCTTGCCCGATATCACCATCCCAATTCAGCTTTGTAAGAGGTAGTGACACACTGCATGCATGCATGTAGCCGAATTGGGCCGGCACGTTAGGGGAGGTATCTCTCGCTTACACGAAACCGGCGTAAACTGACAGTTTTGCTGTGAGATCCGATTCCTCGTTACCCCCTTATAGTATAAAGAAATTCAGCACAACACAGGACCTACATAGAGAAGCTATATAAATTATTACAAATTATAAAATACAATGTTGTATGGAGTTTTACGATTCATTGAAGCATTTTATTTCGAGAGCCCAAGTGCTTATAACTCTCGAGGCTCCTTCACTTTATAATTCGCTTTCTCAAACAAACTTTACACTCAATACAAATAAAGCGAGCACTGAAAATGCGAAGCAAAATGGCGTATAATCAAAATGATGAATGCCGCTTTTCGGCTCAATTAAAGATTCGTATACGAAAAGACTTTGAATCTACTGAATGGATGTGGAAACATCACATGCTGTATTATTATAATATAGATGTAACTTAATATCTATAAATTGTGTAAAAATTATAAATATTAAATGTTTCTATTCTTCATTTAGGTACGTTTTGAACCGATATTTAATTTTGTTTTAAAAGTTGTAAAAAAATTCAATAGTGTAAAGCAGGTTTGACATTTCGGCCACGTATCATTACACGTTACCTTGACAACAATTTTTGCAATTGTCCCAGCCAGCTAGTATACATATAATACTTACTAAGGGCAATTATATCCACACCGTGGATACCTTTTCTAATACAAGTATGTTATGTAGTTTCACCCCGTAAACTGCTAATAGAGACAAGACAAGGCTAGACTAGCAACTGGTAACCTATGCCTACCATTACAGTGGCGGCTTACTCATTTCTCCATAGTTCTCATGAATTTCAAGTCAAAATGGATTACTACAACCACAATAAAGCATACGAACCAGCGCATCGCCTGCTGCAGATCCAGTCTAGCAGTTATTGTTGCCGAAATCTTGGGCGTTACTATTATAATAAGTACTTACGAAAGTGGCGCGTGCTGATATAACCTAACAGGGCTTGTACAGTTAGGGAAGGGTCTGGCGTATACCTTTTGGTGATGTACAGGTATGTTTTCGAATTCGGTCACATTTGTGCAATTAGATTTGTCCATCAGATCTTATATTATACCTATTCGTCAGATGAAATCAATCCTTTACATCACAAAACTAAACTGAAAATGTTCAATGACGAAACGAGAATATTACCAAATCTATAAATATTTGTTTTTTAGTAAAAGTTTGGTGAAAACCGATATAAAAAACAGGCCAAGTGCGAGTCGGACTCACACACGAAGGATCTCGTACCATCATTACCACAATATTTTTTGTCGAAAAATAAAATAACTTGTTTTAAGCTTTCACGATTTGTATTCATATTTGTATACTGTAAACGGGACTTAATCGATGGATATAGGTTGTCGGCTTCGTGGAATCCGGTTATCGGGAAATGTAGGCGTCGGGATGTACCTTCGTATAAGACATCTGATGTTGTGTGTTGTGTGTCGGGACCTTAATGGTTTTAATAATAAAAATAATGACGATCAACCGCGGTTAGTTCGAAGAACTCGCGCGGCTACGAGACAAGGACACCACGGAGCATCAGTCTACTCGTGATCACGGCCGTTGCATTACGGCCGAAACGTCGAGAGACGAGGTAAATACTTCGATTTTATAACGCGATTAAGTCCCGTTTACAGTATACAAATATACGAGTAAAATAACTTGGTTTTTAATAGCGCTAGTATGAACGATAAAGTTGTATTTAGACCCAATAGTTTCGGAAAAAATGACTGTGACACTCGGAGGGACAGACGGACAGACAAGTCTAAAATGGGTTCTTTTTTTTCCATTTGGCTATGAAACCCTAAAAATCAGCATGATGTCTATGGGCAGTGGAATTAAGCCAGAGGTCCCTTGTTGTGCCGGCCTAATCCGGTTCCTATGCAGCATGGTACCTACCTATTATCTATCTTCGATTTGTTAACAACGACTTACCGTTTTTTTATTTATTTATTTATTTTCTTTTTTTATGGAATGGGGTGGGCAAACAAGCAGTAGAAGCCATTTTCATGACAACCGACGCCCATAGACATCCGCATAGGGATAAACAGATGCGTTGGCCTCCTTCTTCCTCCCACCTTCATGGGCCACCGTAATAACCTTTTAACCTTTTTAATTTTCATTCCACCTCATAACACGAAAACCTAACTTTTATTGACCCGAAATTACATTGAAATCTTCAAATTACAATGAATATTTCAGAGCATATAAAAGAGCGCCCCTAATGCAAATCATATAATTAACACACAAACAAAAGTGGCTTAGAACCGTTCAGCGTCTATAATGGCCGTCTTTCAAATGATAATTTGATTGTATCCAGTTCGGAGCCTCAAAAGAGTGAAATATTCTTTTCACGGCTCGGGGCGAGAGGGAATTATTAATGGACATGGAACTTTGGGAGCCTCAAAAGGTTTCATAGGAGTTTTGAAGTGTAATTTAACAGATGTCTGCTCAACGCTACATTTTAGGATGATGTGAGAAATGCCATAAAGATTATTAAATGAAGCAAGAATACATCATGTTTTTGTCCACAGGTATGCTGTAAATAAAACATGTCTATTTTTTACTTATTTATTTAGGAACAAACAGTTACAAATAAGATGATGAAAATTATAAACATAACATTTTCAAGATGTCTAAACCTATTCCAGATAATTCCAGATAATATTACAATGTATGTTTTATATTAAGCACAGTGACATAATGAATATAATATTATGTTTCTGTAAATTGATGTAAACCCCCGTATACATATGACTAAAGGGTTCTAAAGGGACAGGGTAGCCCTGTGACCTTGTAACCTTGGACCTACTTGGAGTTTATTCAGATCCAGGGACGAAGCCCCGGTGTTGACTGGGACAGAGCCTCGACAGAATATCAGCGGCAAAGCTCCTCCATCATAAAAATAAACACCGTTCTACTTATTTACCATCGACTAGTCTCTTACATCACTCCGGGGCTTACGTATAAATAAACAAAATTATTTCATGCGGATATTACAAGAAATGTCGAACTGACACGAATTAACATCAACGCAGTAATCATTTTCCCTCTTACAAAAAAAAATGATACTGTTACCATTTAGGCTTAAAACATAGAATCCGCTCTGATCCCTTATAAGAAACGTAGGCTCTTAGCCCTAAACAAATTCACACTTAACTGCTTATATTGAATACGCGTGTTTAAAAAGTCCTTGCACCTACTGAGTTCACTTCACAAGCTGTGGTACAAAAATGTATGTGTTCCGGTAATTACTCACTAGGGTCGACCCTTATTTACGTATTTTAGGTATTTTTTTCGAAGTTACTAGAATCTGAAGTGTTCTTGGCCGAGTTGGGTTACAAGAATACTTGTGTTACTTTCATAAAATATTTCACGCAAAATATCACATTCCCTTCACACTCAGTGCTCAATTTTAGCTTCCGCTACATTTTCTGTAACTCTTGAACAAAAAAAAATATTACGTTACGTCAAAAGTCCTAAGTTAAAAGTAATAAGCAATTAGATGTCTTATGTAGTCTTATTATTTGGCTAAAATCCGAAGCTGTTAGATGATTCTACATCCGCGTAACCGACCCGACTGCATGATGCAATTAGGCTTTAAAGAATATAGTAGATAGATAAAGGCATAGTAATTGCGCCGACCCATGGAGGGACGAGGAGTAAGATGTCTATGGACGTAGGTAGCCACGAAAATTCATTCATTTCTCTTTCTTAAAGGCCGGCAACGCGTCTGCAGGACACCTAGTTATGCGGATGTCTATGGGCGGCGGTAGTCACTAACCACCTGCTCGTTTTCCCCCTACATCATAAAAAAAAATGGCTCCGATTGCTCTTTTACACTCTTATGTTAAAAAGAAAATAGTGGTGTAGTTTTTCTTATTTATTATGAGTAAAAAATGGTTAACAGACGAGAAATCAATAATAGTACCATAGAAATAAGTTACACCGATGTACCTGCGCAGAACACATCTTTTTGAACAGCGCGAAAATATTTTAACTAATTATTTTGCCTATGTTGCGCTTTTCTGCGTCAACAACGAAAGCCGATGTAACTTGTTTTCGTGGTCGAATTATACCTTATGATGACTATAGACTGTATAAACAGCGCTCAATTGCTCCGCTATGTTTCTATGTTCCTGCTTCCCTCCACACGAAATGCTACAGTGTAGCTGTCACTTCACGGCGGTGTCATGAGCGAGAGGTATCGAATGGACCACCTCGGCCGTGCCAGTCCAACTTGGCTACAAGGTAGCAAGCGCTACATCTCACTTTTAAAAACATCTTCGTAAATAATTAATTATTTTTGTGAATTAATTTACGTAATGCGAAATCTTAAAGCTGCTACAGCTAGACAATGTAAGGCAGCCATTTTATATTCAAGATTGTAAAAAAGGCGAGACGTCTGAAAGACGAGAAAAGAAGTATGACGAAGCAAGACTATTTTGAGTGTAAATTAAGACTTTGATTCAATATTGCTGTTGTCAAGAGTAACTTTGTTTTTTTTACGTTGTAGAAACTTTCTAATTCTATACTAGCTTCCGCCCTCAGCTTCGTCCACCTGGATTGCAGCTTTCTATTTTGAAAATTGTATTAAAACCCGTACAATTTTTCACTCCCCTTTTGAAAGGATTGAAGGCTAATTGTAAGAAAAATCTTATACACGTATTCATTAATTTGTAGTAAACAACTAAAATTAAAACTTTCGAGTCTCTAACTTCAACAGCGTAGAACTTTCATATTAAAGCTTTTCACCCCTTTCATCCCTTTCGAGATGGAATTTTGAAAAACCCTCTTAGTGCTCCTTAACATTTCCTAAGGAATTATCATTCCAAGTTTCAACTTTCTACGCTCAGTAGTTTTGGCTGTGTCTTTCAGTCACTCATAATATATTAAGATTATATTAGTTTATTCGTGAAAACGAGCAGTCGTTGCCATTTTCATGACTACCGAAGCCGATAGACATCCGCATAGAGGCTACAAGCGTGCCATGTAAGCGTGCCCTCCCTCAGTCTCCCCAGTCGTGCCGGCCCAATTCGGCTATATGCTTGCGTGCCGCGTGGGTAGGGTTTTAGTAATCCTACTAAAATACTTTATTTAGTTTATTTAGTTTATTTAGTTGTTTACTACAAATTCACTTACGCACGGTTCCCATCCAGGCCTGGAGAATGGAGATATCACATAAGTACATTTTCCCTCAAACAATAAAAATGGCTAACAGACAATAAAGAAATGAATTTGCAATTTAATAAATTGCATTCCGTTTGAGATAAGTAGTTTCTATTGTGAACGTTTTATGCGATTGAAAATAAAAATAAACTTGAAATACTTCGCTTGATACTCTAAGAAATGAAAGGGTGGTTAAATAATCTGTTTGAAAGCGAAGATACGATAATAAGATAGTTTATTGAAGCAAGCGTAAATGCGGCAACAAATAAAGCAACACTCGTATGAGGTAGTGCCACACTGCATGTATGCATGCTGCCGAATTGGACCGACACGATCGGGGAGGTACCTCTCGGTCACACGTTACCACATAACACGTCACTAGAGACAGCTTTGCGGTCGCGTTTCGTGCGGTGTCTCCGTGGAGGAGGGAAGAGAGTAACGCATCTGTATAACCTTTATGCGGATGCCTATGGGCGTCAGAAGGCATCAAAATAGCTCCGATTGTTCACTTGCCCCCTTACATTATAAAAAAAGACACGAAAATATCTGCAGTGAAAATGGTAGAAATGGGTTAAAGAAAGGCAAGGATAAAATGAGATATTTTACTTTCCTTTCTACTTCTCTCCTAGTCCATCGAATACACACAAACCACACCAAATCCGAGCGTTGCAATCTCTCTGCGGTGGTAACCTGCAAGCTACCAGCCCCATTCAAGTTGTTAGAATGCAGTGCAACATTTTCATATCTCTTTTCAGATTGAGTATGTGGGTGCAGATGGATTTATCATGCGTCCTGTTGCTGATAGATCCGGGACACTAACGGTGGCCGAAGGTTCTCGTAGTGGTTTTTAGTCGGTAGCGGTTTTACACTGAGTCCGACACACCCTCCCGGCTGACCCAGTAGCCGGTTGGACGGTGCATAAAGCATTTTCCCTGCGTAAAAAAAGATTCATCACCATCGGCCTTATTTCGTCCACTGCTGAACACAGTGCACTCCACTGAGCTCAGTCTTCAGCTCTCCAGTTCTAGATAGTGCAGGCCACATTGCGAGTATCGTCACTCCACATTACGCTAACACTAGGCTGTAATTAATCCTACTAACATTATAAATGCAAAAGTTTGTATGTTTGTTTGTTTCTTTGTTTGTTTATTTGTTACTTCTTCACGCAAAAACTGTTGAACTGATTTTCATGAAATTTGGCACACACAGAGGGTAACTTGTATTAACACATAGGATAGTTTTGCCATGCCATGGGTGACTTTCTATTTTCTACGGGATCGAAATTTACGCGGGTGAAACCGCGGGGCGCAGCTAGTATCAGCATATATAATAGTAACATTGCTAGCTCTCGTAATTACTATAAAAATAATTAGAGTTCATACATACCTCTTACAATTATAAGAGTAGTAAGAGGTAGTGCCACACTGCATGCTTGCATGCAGTCGAATTGGGCCGGCACGACCAGGGAGGTACCTCTCGCTTATACGAGACTGGCGTAAAGTGACAGTTGCGTTTCGTGCGGTGTGTAAGTAGCCGGTGGCCCATGGAGGTGGGAGGAGAAAGGAATGCAGCGCATCTGTATAGCTTCTATGCGGATGTTTGTGGGCGTCGATAGTCATGAAAATGGCTCCGGCTGCTCGTTTGCCCTCCTATATCATAAAAAAAAAAAAAAATATGTTCACTGAACTATTTTCCCATCTGGAATGTAACTCGCGTATTCACACATTCAGATAATCCAAAGTATTCCCATTTTCCGTATTCCCACTTCCGCAAGTTCCAAGATATAAAAAACAACGTGTGCCGTCGGTGCGAACTATTTGCATTTGTTCCATTTAATCGCGTTAGGAACTGTAAAGCGGGAACAAACACGGAACAAACAAGTAACTTGGCGTTACTTCAAAGAGAACTAATATGCAAATACAAGCCCCTATAACTTTATCTTTGGGCTCACTTGTTGCTGGCCCATGCTCGCGCTTGAGCATTTTTCAGGCACTTGATCTTTTCTGGAATGCAATTTTATTGTTCGAGTAAATATTTGTTTGGTGCTGTTACAAAGTGTTATGTACAAATAAAATGCTTGAGTTTTTAACCAAACGTGGAGTCGCTCATTTTATAGTAAAGTGTTCATCGACGTCCACAGACATCCGAAACACTTAAGTTTTTGCAGATGCGTTGTCGAACTTTTAAAGATGAATTAGTTCTTCATTAAGATGATTTGTTGTCCAAAATCGATCAAGTTTTTTAATTTCGAGTAAAATCCACATCAATATTGGTTTTTAGGTTTCCATTACCAAATGGCAAGAAACAGAATCCTTATAGATTCCTCATGTCTGTCTGTCTGTCTGTCTGTCCGTCCATCCGTCCACGTCACAGCCAATTTTTTCCAAAACTAAGTATTGTGTCTTCGTAGTTGAATCTTTCTAGGCTGACGTATGCTGTGAACCGCTGCGCTGTTTTAATTTTGAATAAGAATAAATATATTAAAAAATANNNNGGGGGGATGGACTTCATACATAGAACTGAGTCTAAAGATCCCTCCAGCTTTTAAAATAATATTGTGAGAAATGATCTCAATGAAAACTATCAACTAAAATTAGTTTAGTTTTTGAGAAATAACACATTTTTAAAAAACAAACGCAAATACAGCTTTGTCGTTCATACAAATGCTATGAAAAACCAAGTTATTTTATTTTCGGGTAAAAAATGCCGACCTATACCTTTCGCTCGCACGGAACCCTGGCTATGCGAGCCCGACTCGCATTTAGCCGGTGCTTTAATTCAGACTTCGATAAAATTTTTTTATAGTATAAAAGGGCAATACTTGAACATCGAATGAAATGCTGTCGCAGTCGAAGGCACTGCGTATAGTGGTGGACGAGCACCGCTACGTCAGGAACGATGTCATCGCCCGGGACCTGAAAATAGAGGACTTGGACTCTTTCGTCGCCGGACAAACCCAGCGGCTATTTGATAAGGTCGACCATTCTTCACACGACACCCTGCGCCAGTTGGCCCCCTATCACAGGAGGCCCCCGGACCGCCACGCGTTCCCACGTGACTCAACCCTCACGCCAACATGACCAAAGGTACATGCCAATCCCCCAGCCGCCAACTCTCAGCAATACCGGACGCCCTTCTCTTTATAGTTGCTCCCCCCAACGCCCGACGCGAACTACGGCCTCTAGCAGGCCCAGTACGCGCCACCGGCGAACCCAATTTTTGCCGCCTCCCTCCAAGCTTTGCCGCCTCACTCTTAGTTAGTGTCGCCGCCCAGGTAAGGAGTGATATCTTTTCTTCCCCTTTTCTTTTCTTTTTTTCTTTTCAGGCCTCTCATACACTATGGTCCCCTAGTGGTCGATCTGGTGTATGCCGCAGCCAGTCCCTGGCTCCCTGCCTCCCCGGGTTTTAAAAACCCGGAAACCAGCTGCACAGCTAACTGCCTCCCATTGTCTCCATGCTTGTGCCGCCTCAAGTATGGGCTATGTATAAAAATTCCAGCTTCCTGCAAAAGTCCGGTTAGCCCCCCGGCCGTGGCCCGCAAGGACCACGGTCCGGACCGTCGGGCAACAGGACACTGCCGCCTCCAGCGGTTGTACAAATCGCCGTCGAAAAAAGTTCTGTCTGTCGTCAACTCCCACCTCGCTCCCCTGCTACCCTCTCCTATCTATCCAAGCCCCGGTCGTGGGGTTCCCCTCCGCCCTGGGGCCTTTTAATAATATTATGTAGTATTGGGTAAGCAGTGAAGTCCTCCCCGACAGCCTGGAACCCGACTGCGCTCCCTGGTCGCTGGCGACCTCCTGCCGGGCCTTCGCCGGGTTAACCGGCGATCCCACCTGGTAGGGGCCGACCGCCCGGACTGCGTCGGCGGAAAGTCTGTCGGAGGGACCACTGTATTTATATAATATAGTGCAGCTACTATTTTAATATTACAAGCGACGCCAAACAAACACATATAACGACGCCAAAGACCACATGAAAGTGGCATCGAAGACCGCCCCGTATTCACGGGGTGAGACCAGGCCGCCGCAGGGCTTAAAGCCCCGAAACTGCATCCTCGACTTCCCCTGCGGGGAGTGTGAGAAGACCACCACAGCAGTCGAATGAAATGCGCATCACAGTTATCACAGGTATCGTGTAAGTGTGACGTGCCGGCCCAATTTAGATGCCAAGCGGCGTGGCAGTAACTCTTACTTGATTTTCAATTTATCGATCTTGCTCACAATTCCTTTTCATCTTTCGTTTTAATAATCCTACTAATATTATAAATGCGAAAGTTTGTTTGTTTGTTTGTTTGTTACTCCTTCACGCAAAAACTGCTGAACCGATTTTCACGAAATTTGGCACACACATAGAGGGTAACTTGGATTAATATAATATAGTTTTTACCCCGAAAAATGGCACGATTTTCTATTTTCCTCGAGATCGAAATTTACGCGCGTGTAACCGCGGGGCGCAGCTAGTATGTCATATTTTACACTACACTACACGAAAATTCTACATAAATTTAAATCTTACAAAAGTTGAACTGTAAACACAAAAATAGCAATTTATTATTTACTTCACATCTCCCATCCGACTACTCATATTATATTCTGCGCTGTCGGAAAGGAAAGTAGGAACTGAAACCTCAGAACCGCTTTGCCACTGAAATAGAAGCCTACTCCGTGGCTCTATGAAATTCAAATTTTAATTCACACTATCCTCCATACAAATATTTTATGTTCATAAATATACGGGCCACTCAAAACTACCTTCAGATCTACGATGTAAAGTGAAGGGTTATAACTAAGGAATTAATTTAGGTCGAAAATGTATTTACATTTTAGAATTACTTATAAAGAGCTGGAGGCGGTTTTGTAATAATTTGAGTAAAAAATATTCTCAATGTTGGAGTACATGCAAATCATGTGTTATATCTCCTACAATATCATATATCATATAATATCAACTGTGGCAGCTGATGCCTACTTCATTACTTGTTCATGGTTAGCCAAAGAGAGCAGGAAGAGATCAGCATGACAGGATGAGGATAATATAGCACACCATCGTCGTCAAAAGGATTCGTGGACAATATCATATAAAAATAAGTACAAAAATTAAAAATCTGACTTCTCATAAGCACACTCTAAAAAGAAGTTTATTTATATTTTATTTATAGTCAGGTTTCATTTTTGTACTTATTTATTGACGATGATGACGATGACGCGCTAATGATTATATGTAATATATGTCATAGATTATCGGAATGGGTCGAAATTGCCATAGGACGGCGTAAATGATAATAAAAATAACTACTACTACTACTACTAACATAAGATAATAGAAACTGTCACTAACAATCTATGGATCACAAAATCTGAAATAAACTTTTATTTATTTATTTATTTATCTATGCTAGTCCTGTCATACTGATCCCTCCTTGTTCTCTATGGCTAACTATGAACTATGAAAGCCTTAAACACATTCAACTGCTTAAACAGGGTTACTTTTGGTCACCGGCCTTTTCATTTTTAGTTCAGAATCAATACATACGATTTATGAAATAAAAAATAATTAGATACAATTGCTTTGTCCTATGTTGCACGTGTCTGTGACTCGCGAGTCACGAGATCACTCGTCACTGAACTTGAAAAATTTTGTGTGCGAACAACGGTTGATGTATTTTTAAGGATCATTAAAATCGACTCTTGTTTAACAATCTATTACATATAGACGATAAAATTTACAACACACCCTTGGAATGACGTTTACTTCCTTATTTTAAAATTTGACCGGTGACCAAATTTAATCCTGTATAGTTATATTCAGTCAAGCCTCGGTACCCAAAAAGCCAGGTCTGCGAATGTCTTGTGCTATCTAGACACTGTAGATACCGTTCACGTAGTTTTTGATGACCTAAAGACGACCCACCCTGCTCACTATCATCCCAATGTGATCAATCAGTAAATTTCTTCTTAAATTACAATGTACTTTTAAAAGTTCAGGACAACATTGTGTGTTTTTAGTGGTTGGCGTGATATGCCAAGAAATTCAAAAGTTACATAATATTTGCCTAATTAGCAAATAAGATTTTGCTGATGTTTTAAAGAAAATTGTAGCTTAATATTTTGTTTTAGTTATAGAGTAAATAAATATTAATAGACGAAAATAACCTGATTGTAATCGAAAATTAAGCTGCGGATTTTTGAAATTGGGAGCGGTATGGTGATCATTTATCTTCACAGGCGGTGAAAGGATTGCCCGTTTGTCTCCTAGAGCTATGCTAAGGAATTATTTTAGGTTCATTTTATAGTAATAAAAATAGTCAAAATAGTCGAGGCTATAAATTTATTGAATGAAACTCTTTTTTTTATTCAGCTTATGTTGTCCCACTGCTGAGCAAAGGCCTCCCCTAAATTTCGCTACCATCCCGGTCTTTTGCCTTCTCTCACTTATTTTATCTTTTATGAAATTTACAGTTTATTGTTTTCCATACCAGATCTAGCAGGCTTATCATCAAAACAACCGTAAACGAAATGAAATTGTTTTTGAAACCATAAAATATATTCAAGTGAGGCTCGAGTTTAAATAAATTATGTCTTTATTGATGTCTCGGCCTCAAGTTTGTGTTCTTAATTAAATATTCAACGGTGGACCCAAATTAAGACGCGCCGGCATATTCTTGACGTCTCCAGACGCTGGGAATTCTTGAAACAGTAATGGGAGTCTGGATAATTTACGCTAAAGCTCTCGTAATGTGTTGGACTGGACATGAATGTTTCATTTAACTTGGCGCTCTAAGAGCATAAGTTTCTTGGATGTTTATGAAATTAGTGTTTGTTTCACCATCAGACCTGTAAGCTACTGATTTAATGAACGATTTTTATTAATCAGAAATTGGTATTATTCATGGAAGCTAAAGTAACATCATGTAAAGAAAAAGCTCTTTGGGCCAGTTAGCATTAATTAGAAGCATGGGTTACTTATTAAATAAGATGTTGGATGTTAATATTCTTAAAATGAGATTTTCTTCTTTGTGATGATTCACATTTCATTCAAATGAGATTCTTTCTATGACGTAGTGCCTCACTGCATTTCAGCTGAATTCTACTTTCCGACTCACATTGGACCGAAGTTAGGCACGACCTCGGAGTTCGAATTTTTATTTTGTGTAGCTTGTGAATTCCCGGTGGCCTATTGAATGGTAGGAGGAAAATGTGGCAATACGTCAGTCTTTCGGATGTTTGTGGGTGTCACTATCAAATGGCTCCGACTTCCCGTTTACTTCACAAAATTATAATTAATTGGAGATTCGACACCTACAGGAGATAACTTACCTTATGTGATTACACTTTTATTTATGTCTTTTTCAATATTTACTACCTAAACATTAATTAATTACTCTAGCCAAGTTGCTTATAGTACCAGGTTAGTCCACCTCGTTTAATATATTATATTTTTCTTTATAGTAGTGGGAGGCAAACGAGAAAACGGAGCCATTTTCATGCCTACCGACACCCATAGACATCCGCATAGAGGTTGTATATATGCGTTGCACCCTCCTCCCATCAAGGGCCACCACAGCTGCCACTTCACGCCGGTGTCTTGTAAGCGAGAGGTACCTCCCCGGTCGTGCCGGCCCAAATCGGCTACATGCATGTGATAGATACATATAATATAGCTATCTCGATGTATAATATGAATATTTGTAAATAAGAACAATATAATTAATATATAAGTACTTAATTATTAATTATATTGTTCTTATTTACAAATATTCATATTATACATCGAGATAGCTGTATTATATATACCTATCACATGCGTGTAATATGGCACTATCTCTTGCTGAACTCTCTTTATTTTTTGTCACTATATATTATGTATTCAAAATGTACAATCAGAATAGGGCTGCGCTCCGGGCCGTCTGTTTGCCGACTGGAAGTCCGCACTAATTCATCAACCCTCGTTAGGTTATCTCGGTCGCGAGGGCCCCACCCCGTCCACTTCGTCCACGTTATAGTTTTAAAAGGATTTCCGTGTTACGTGATATGATTGATACACGACACTTCCAATTTTTATGACAACTATCTAACGTAAAACTTTAAAAGGTTTATGTGAGAACTGGCAAATCCCGTTAAAATATTCAACACTGTGAGCATTTTCATGCGCTTATTCATTTAATCCTCAAAAATATTCCCATTTTACATAGGGAGATTTTTAATGGTATTTTTTATGGTATAGGAGGGAAAGCGTGCACTCAGAGCCATTTTCATGACTACCGACGCCCACAAACATCCGCATAGAGGCTATACAAATGCGCTGCCTTCCTTTCTCCGGTATTATTTATTTATTTATTTATTTATTTAATCATTTATGCACACTAAAAATATACATAATAAACTTATTATCTAAAATGCTGGCACAAAGGTACTACTTATTCCATCATTTTGGAATTTCTTCCAGTAGTCCTACTACAGGAAAATCTGATGGTGACTAGCAAAAATAGCGTGTACAATTATATAAACAAAAACATAAATAAAACAAGCAAGCAAGTATATTGAATGCGATCAATAAGTATATAAAATAACTAAGGTAACAGATAAAATATATACATATATACATACATATAATTTATTCTATTACCGAAAAAAAAGCACATGTGAGTATTGCAAATTGATATACTTTTTTTTCGGTTGCAGCTCCAATTCCAATAAACAATTAAAAGGGAGTATTTAATATTTTTTTTCTTTTTTTTTTAATCTAGCATAGGTACCGTACATAACACCGTATTGCAGTTTAATCTAGCATACCGTACATAACACCGTATTGCAATTGAATCTAGCATCTATTACATATAGTAAATCTGTAGAAGGGTCAATTCTGTACAATGAAAATATTGAAAAAATAAATAGCAGGAGGTGTTACTGGATTGATACCAAACCCAAATATGCGATTAAAAAAATTTTTGTCTGTCTGTCTGTCTGTCTGTCTGTCTGTCTGTCTGTCTGTCTGTCTGTCTGTCTGTATGTTCAGGCATCACGTGAAAACTAACGGTTCGATTTCGATGAAACTTGGTATAATTATACCTTATTATCCTGGGCATAAAATGGGATACTTTTTATCCTGGAAAAATACGTAGAAAAAAAATAAATCCTGTCTATACATATAATAAATCTGTAGAAGGGTCAATTCTGTACATTGAAAATATTGAAAAAATAAATAGCAGGGGGTGTTACTGGATCGATACCAAACCCAAATATGCGATTAAAAAAATTTTTCTCTGTCTGTCTGTCTGTCTGGATGTTCAGGCATCACGTGAAAACTAACGGTTCGATTTTGATGAAATTTGGTATAATTATACCTTATTATCCTGGGCATAAAGTGGGATATTTTTGATCCTGGAAAAATACATAGAAAAAAAATAAATCCATCCACGCGAAGACCGACATCCGCGCGGACGGAGTCGCGGGCGGAAGCTAGTACTGCATATAACTCTACATTGCAGTTTAATCTAGCATACCGTACATAGCTCCGTATTGCAATTGAATCTATAGTGGCGTTAAGTGGGGGCTACATCGTCTCATCTTGTGCGGTTAGTAAGAGCCCCAATGGCTCAATGGGAAGAAAATAAATGTATGAAGGCAATACAATGTCGTAACCATGTATGGTGCGATTATTTAGCTGTATCGGTTGTCACTTTTAAAAATGAATTTTTCAACTCGCTTGTCCCTTAAGCAATAAAATTACAATACAAACTCTTTTTTGTACATCGAATATATAAGACATTTTATCCTGTCCCATTAATAAATCTCGGAACAGCGGCCGTATTTTAATACCTACTTACGCGGAACCGTAGACCTCGACGGCTACTGAATAAATTTAGATTTGTGCTGTACAACTATAAAAGCACTAAAAGCAGTAATGTTCATTGTACCAGCTAAGAGATATGTTAATCTTAATTTAGATTTTATTTAATTATAACAGCATAAACTTAAAATTTAAGTAGTCTTCAAATTACTCGACCGGTTTTATTTAACATTCGCTAACAAGGATAAGCACCACCGCAGGAAACCTGGCTTCATCCTAAAAAAAAAACAGCATTGAAAATGATCCATTTGTTTGAGAGCTACGCGGATGCAACAGACAAACATACGATGAAAAGTAGATAAAGCTGCGATGATGCTTTTACCCGTTGTAATGTATTAAAGCACCTTTTGCAATATAATGGGTGACGGTGACACGTAAAATAGTAATTGACCCTAAGTAACTTTAGATAATAAAACTGAAATACTGAAACAAAAAGACTACAAAGTCAATAGAGACCGACTTACAGCTCAGATCTAAGAGAATCATCAACATATAAACAAATTTGTGTACGATTTATATTTCAATAAAACACTCGGACCCTAAAAAAGCGATTTCGTGAGGGTCTCAATCCTTTTTACTGTGTATAACGTGATTAAATTAAATGGCTCAATTTCAATAAGTGCTGCCTTAGAACAAATCTACATATTTTATTCAGCAGCGCTATAAATCTCAGAAAGATGGGCGAGTTGTGGACGTCGCGATTGCTATCGTAAATATCCCTTTTATAAGCTGAATAACGAGAAATAGTGAGATTTACAACGCTTTAGTTATTTCTTAATACTGCTTTTGTTTCTGTTTCTTTTTCTTTTATAGGATAAGGGGTAAACGAGGTTTTCAAGTGAAAACTTCTTTAGCGGCGTCGGAGGGAAAAATATTATGTTATCATGCTAAATAGCAAAATAAACGGTGAGAGTATTGCTACGTAGCCAAGTAAATGGTAGTGGTTGGGACGTTACAAGTGTGTGCTACAAAATACAGGTAATTCTTACTTGCTTTTCTATATGCAGTCCCTATGGTAGCCTGTTGTTTTTTTTTGTAGCATAGGAGTCGAACGAGCAGTTGGGTCACCTGATGTAAAGTGATCACCAACGCCCACGGACATCCGTAACACCAGAGGTCTAACAGATGCCTTGCCGATCTTTGAGGAAAGAATAAGCTCTTTTCTTGAAGATCCTTATTGAAGTTTCGTGATTATATACCAATCATATCAAGAACATCATGAGGTTTTGCAGATGTATCGCCAAATCATGCCCCTAATGAACTATATGTTTATTTACAGCAACATAGCAATCACTTCGTTGAGCGTACTAACGGCCTGGCCACGGACACAGCGGTGCGACTGC
>LUGF01014704.1:17672-30732 GCA_001625245.1 Calycopis cecrops
AACTCAAGACCCGTGTCGGCCACTTTTTAGCTGCCGCGTGCGAGCTGCTCCCCTCCGTCAGAGATGGGGAGAGGAGGACACCCGCTGTCCTCGGCCAAGATAATAATAGCTTAACCTATTAATCTTAATAATCCGGTTTGCCTGCTCCCAGATTAGCTGGGAAAGAACGGGGGGGTCTGCACCCCCATCGACCACAAATACAGAGGCTCGAGTACCCCATGGAGCTCGCCTCTCATACAGATGAAGCTGCACTGACCTTCAGCCCTTAGCGTAGATCGATCTAAAAAAAAAACACATAGGCATTATTGGAAAAAAAAAATAATTGCATCAAAAGCATCAGCTGTCAACTCTGATCTGTCAGACTTGTCCTACTTCCACTTGGCATGTGTAATGTGTAAGTAACAGCGCGTTCACGACCACAGCGGTGCGAATTGCGGCACGGTGAGCGGATCGTCTGTCTCTCTCTCACTCGCGCGTCGAGTATCGAGTGCAAGAAAGACAGACGATCCGCTCACCGCGCCGGTCTCTCTCTCACTCGCGCGTCGAGTATCGAGTGAAAGAGAGACAGACGATCCCCTCACCCCGCCGCAATTCGCACCGCTGTGGTCGTGAACGCGCTGTAACAGAGGCGAGCACAGCCGCGCTGAACCACTATAGTTGCACTTACACAATCAGTGTATCTCATATTACATGGGGTGTTATCAGAACCAGATACAAGCGTTATCAGGTGACGTCATCAATGAGAGCAGTTGGTGATAAGTGCTTGCATGTAGCATTGCAACTAAGCGCGAGCTGGAGGTACGGCTTACGGGAAAGTAAAGTGTTGTCGTGTTTTGTGAGGTGTGTGAGTTGCCGGTGGCCCAATGTAGAAAAGGAGGGAACAAGTCAAAGTCAAAATGAAAATCAAAATCAAAATATAATATAATAAAATAGAATTTGAAAAATTGCTTTTTGAACGTCAACAATAAAATCTACCACCGGTTCGACCCTAGCCCTGTCCTGAGAAGAACCGGCGAAACAAACTCAGTCTGCAAAGTGTGCGGTTTCCCGTGGCCCATTACGGAGGTGAGGGAAGAGCATGCATATGCAATTGTGCAGATGTCTATGGGCATCAGTAGTTATAAGGCTCTGAATACTCGTTTGCCCCCATTAAACCAAAACAGAGTGTCGCCGCGTAACTATGCAATGTCCTTCAAATGGGCCACAGGAAAATCCTACACCTCGCAAAACGCGACGGAACAGCCGCTACTACGGCGATGTCGTGCGAGCGTGGTACCTTGTGCCACCCAATTTGGCTGCAAAGGCTAACGTCACTGCAATCTTAACACGAACAGCAATAAAGACCCACCAGGTATTCGACCTCAAAACCCAGATGTCCAAAAAACCGAGGCCCGCATTAAACGGTGCTTAACGCGGAGGTCGCGGTTTTTTGGCGTCTGTGGAGTCCGGAAGACGAGAACATGCGAATATGCCGTGTACACTCGCGTACGGAAGTGACTACATAGCGTATCCTATTCGATATTATAAATGCGAAAGTTTGTATGTTTGTTTGTTCACGCAAAAACTGCTGAACCGATTTTCATGAAATTTGACACACACGTAGAGTTTTTATCCTAAACAAATGTTCTTATGGGATGTCATGGGATGATTTTCTATTTTCCACGGGATCGAAATTTACGCGGGTGAAACCGCGGGGCGCAGCTAGTATCTGATAAACGTGTTTGGACCTGAAGGTCGTCGGTTCGAAGCGTTTATAGTATATGGGTACAAACGGGCAGTCGGAGTATTAACGACTACCGACGCCCATAAACATACGTATTGTTACGCAGATATGTCGCCTAGAACTTGGTCCTAGCCATCAATGGACCATCGGAAACTCTTTGGATCATCATCAGCCTATTGCAGTCCACTGTTGGACTCTCCTCTACCATACCACGACTCTGGCCTCGATCTTCGGCTAGCCTTTCCCACTTCCTAGCCATTTTCTCTTTGGATGTGTCGGCTGTATTCAATCGAAAAGTACCAATATACCCTCTTACTAAATTAACACCAACAACACTACTTCAGACCCCTTACGGGGCGGGCAAAGAGAACCGATTGCCCTATCATCAATCAAAACCCTCCTCTCAGTTGGAAAAAAACATTAACACAAATAAACTTTTCTCGACAAGTGTACAGTTTAAAAAACGATTACAATAATTTCACTGCACGAATAAGGCGCTGTAGTGCCTTTGATTGATGGGCGAATTAAAACGCTGCGATTCGTGTAGCAGCTGCATACGGACTAACATTGTGCTCTGTTTCGTACGGACTTATATTGTTATTTTTAGCGCTGAATTAAGCTCTGGCGGGGCTCGGATCTTGGAGCTTAAAAGAGGGCCCTTTTATGGGTATAAAAATGATGTTAAAGCCCTGGAGCCTTACGCCTGGGGTTGAACCCTTTAAGTCCTCCAGTCCACCGGAAACTTACAAATAGAACATAGCACGGCTGCTGTCTTCATAGCGGTAATACTAGAGCGAAAAGTACCTAACACCCGATCGTGCCGACACTATCTCTTTATCCACAGCATGGTATTGCATCACTTGAAACTGATTTAAACGCAGCGTTTATTCCGTCACATCGATCAACGTCCTAACATAATTTTTCGCTTGCAGTTGTTAAATTCTCAAAAAGGCCATCTTCTTTTTGTTACGCTTTTGTTCAAAAACAAGTTAACAGCTGCGCGTCTTAATCGAAAGCTTCACATAGGCTCAGTGGTGGTAGTGGCTCAGATATTACGTGTTGGGTGTCGCTTCGATTCATGGGTTAAATTCAATTTTGTCTTACAAACGAGCAGTAAAAGTATTTTAACACCGACGACTATACATCCGTGTAATGAGCCACCGGAATCACAAGGAACGTGACAGATGTCACGTTACGGTGGTATCATATTGTGAGCTTTGGCATTGCATGAAACTATCTGTTATAAATATAAGCGGTGTAATATGACTTCCAAACGCTACAGACTATTTCGACGTCTAAATTACTATTAATGCTCAGCGTGGCAATTACTAGTCCAGCCATACTCAAAGTGTGTTCCGCGGAACCCCAGGGTTCCGCCAAGCCTTTGAGGGGGTTCCGCGAGAAAATAGGAATAATGAGAAAAAATACTATCCATCAATGTCCTGATTCAGAGAATCAATCGAAATCAAAGAATGCACATAACTTTTTTTTATTTTGGGTTCCGTCAAAAATTTCTCTCTTCAAATGTGTTCCATCAAAAAAGTTTGAGAACCACTGTACTAGTCAATGATTGCAATTTGAGCGAGTGTATCCCCGGTCGTATCAATGCTATTTGAACTGCAGCATAGCACTACCTTTTTTTTTCTTTTTTTTTTTGTTCTCGCAGGGGAATGGGTTAGCTCTCGAGCCTGTGTCGGGCTCGGCGATTGGTACGCCCCAACCGACTAAACCCCTGCGGGTGCCTTCAGCCGCTTTAAGTGGAGGTTTCCGGATCTGCAGGCTACAGGATCCCTCCAGCGACAGGCTGGTCTTGGCGAGAGACCAGACTTAACATCACCGGGGACTGTCAGGCATCCTACTGAACAGTCCCGACAACGTCGTGCCATTTAGCTGAACCGGGTTCCCATCCCGGTCCGACACGAGCACAGAGGTGCTACTGGAGGCGCGCTAAGTAGCGCCTCCTACGCAGCCCCGTTCGTCGTCTGCGGGGAGAGGCCGCGGCGGCGGCCTCCTCTCTCACCCGCAGCATAGCACTACCTACAGCTAAAGTGTACAGTAACTAGTACGTCTAGATAGCTCTTATCATAGCGAATTCCGTTAACTGATAACATATCGATTTTATAATCAGTATCAGCTAGATACTTGTAGTGGTGGTGCTTCATTGTAGCCGGTCTGGCACCAGCGGGTTACGTCTCGTTCTCATAGTAATGAAGAGATGATTGTATAAGTAGCGGTTGTAAGGATGTTTATGTACGTTGCTAGGGTAACTTGGGATACGGCCAGAATTTAAATCTTGAGTTTCTTTCTGTCTGTACTTCAGGCGCACTAAAAAATATGTCGTAAAAATGACATATTCGTTGACAATACCAGTTGTCAGAAATGACAATGACATAAACTGTCATAATGTCTTGCGAACGCTCCAAAAGAATTAATAACAACTACATTTTCTCGCCAGCGCAACGTGCATCGGGGTAGGAAGAGAGCCTCGAATGCACGTCACCATCATTACAGATTTGTCTCACTTCAAAAAAAAATTATTGTTTTCTATTTCAAACTCTTCACTCTAAAATCTAATTACGAGGAAACGTCATTTCACTTCCAAGATGGCGGCTTATCGTAGATCATAAATAAGTCCGATATTAAAACGGTTTCAATTACAAGAGCCCGGTTGTGTAAGGGGTCACTGGGACCAGATAGCGGGTCCAGATTTATTATTGCACCATTTACATTATCGTAAGTAGGTAAAGTTGAATCACCCGACAGGAATGTATTCAATATTGACGGACAGATTTCAATATGAGTATGAATGCGAAATTATGTTATTCAATGGAATTGGAACAAAAGGGGGATGTCCGAAACGTATTCGCTTGTGTCTGAATATGTATATTGAAAAATCTGTATTTTAAATATATTCTTAATTATTTTGGTAATAAGCATTTGAAGTTATAAAAGGTATTTAATTGAAAATAGTCACTGTTTGTACTTTTCTGGTGTCAAAGTCAATCAGATAACAATTTTGAAAATGTTTTGCTACCTTTCCTGAAATATTTTTAAAAATAAATAGTGTCTTATTATTATTTCGCATTTGCCAATGATATTTACTTTTGTAATATCATTGGCATTTGCAAAGCTTTCGTTGAGATTGTGACTTTTTATAATAGTTTTAGATGCAACATGCTTTTAGTTAAAAAACTACCATTGAATTGTTTAACTATTTTCGCCTTAGTATTAGTAAACTGGTATAGTATCATCCTGCCACAATGACACTTTCCAAAAAAAAAACTATATGGCGGTTCAGTTTATTTTAAATTAAATTACTTTTTTTACTTTCAAACCCTGCTCAGCGTATTGCCAAATAAATAAAATTATCATTATTATTCCATATACAATTTTCCTTACCTATAGGGCCAGACGCAAGAAAAAACCAACTCCTGTACCAAAACCGTCATTCTCCTTTGGCACAAATATGGATTACTATTTGAACTAATATAAAAATTACATATCACTATGTATAAAACAATAATATAAATAAATCAAACCGCGAACACAGCTATTTACAATAAATCTGTACAATTACTATTAATTTTCTAAATATTTCTTCAACTCGTTGCAATTTTTCTAAATCTCCACTGAAATTCCAATGCCACGTCGTTAATAAAAAAAAAAGAAATTGCTGTCGTCATTACGAAATTATATAACCTTGCATTCTGGTAATTCGTAATTAGATATATCATATAATATAGTTATAGTATTTTTTTTTTTAGGTAGAAATTACGCTAAGGACTGAAGGTCAGTGCAGCTTCATCGATATGAGAGGTGAACTTGACATCAAGCGTCGAACCTCTGTACTTGTGGTCGATAGGGGGACAGACCCCCCCTTCTTTCCCAGACTAATGGGAGAAGGCAAACCGGACTTATTGCGATTAATAGGTTATACTATTATTATCTGGCCGAGGACAACGGGTGTCCTCAACTCCCCACCTTTAACGGAGGGGAGCAGCTCGCGCGCGGCAGCTAAAAAGTGACCGACACGGGTCATGAGCTTGAAGAGCTCTGTGAGCTATCTTGACTGGGGGGCCCGGACCCCCGAGTTATAGTATTATTTCCCTTGACTTCTATAGATAATTGTAAACTATATGTGTGCAAATTTCATTCTCCTCCGTCCGCGCAATTTTCCTAAAAATGTTCCTAATGTTTTTACTTCACGTATTTATATATAGATTTTACATTTTTATATTCTTATAAACTCTATGACTGAAATTCCAATGTCATGTCGTTAATAAAAAAAAAGAAATTGTCGACAACACTACGAAATTGCATAACCTTGCATACGCTAATTCGTAAGCCTAGATGTAGGTCATAATATTACGCGTGCCAAAATTCGAGTATTACACGAAAATAGATTCGCAACACTTGTAGTTTAGGCGGAGGCGATGTATGGAGGGAGGAGGAAAGGCAGCGCATCTGTATATCTGTGCGGATGTCTATGGGCGTTCGTAGTCACCAAAATGGCTCAATTTTCTCGTTTGTTCTCTTACACTGTAAGAAATGTGGCTTTTGTTAGCGCGAGAGCGTTACAAAAATCACACATCGGGCGAAGCCAATGGAAGTTGTCATTCAAATTCAAAAATCAAATTCGATCAAATCAAATTTTTTTGAATTTAAAAAATGAATATCACATGACATGTTATGTCATTGTGACTACGGTAAAGAAAATCAATATTTAAATTTTACTTCAGTGTGTGGTCTAAAGCACACACTTTTTTTTCCGAACCTGGATTTATAAGATGCGAAGAGTAGTATTACGTACAGCTTTATTGAGCTACGAGTGCTCGTCGACAAGACCATGGGGTGGAAAGGGGGACCGATGAGTTTTTTTTTTATAGTATGAGGGAGCAAATGAGCAGAAAATAGCTTCCTTCGATTTTTACGACTACCGACACCCATATCAGCAAAAAGGTCATACAGATGCAGTCTTCGTCCATGGGCCACCGGCTACTTACACACCGCACGAAACGCGACAGCGCACTTGTCACTTTCACACTTCGTGTAAGCGAGAGGTACCTGCCCACTACCTCTTACTAAAACATCAGCATGACAAGCTTCATCTTTAAGAGGCCGTCTCTGGTACTGCGGATGTCTGTGGGCGCGATCAGCAGGTGACCGCTTGTACAATAAAACAGCAGGGCGCTACTAGAGACGTAAATTGCTACAGTGACGCCATTCGGCAAGCGCCGCACCCCGCTCATTACGGCTATGGGGGATTTATTAATATTGATTAGTGGGTATTCGAATATTCCATAACTGCTATGGCGTTTGGGACGAAAAGGACATTTTTTTTATGGTAAAGGGGGGCAAACGAGCAAGCAAAAAATATATATCCATTGATATTTATTGAAGGGATAGTAGTGACCTTAGATAAAGTATAGTAGATCCAACGTGAACGTTGCCGCGAGGATAATGTAGTCTTGATGATATGATGATGAATATTCTTTGTTCGTTGTCAAGGTCTACACGGTCCAACGGCGTTGCACAACGATCCTCAGCGACATTGGACCTTACAGGGACCGGTCCACGAAACCTATTGTCTGTTGCAATCTATAATTTTGACAGAGGACAAAGGAACAAAAGAAATTAATAAACATAGATCTTTACTCCAAGTATAAAACTAGAATCTGTCAAACTCCTTATTAATAAACGATGGAATTTGACCGATAATTTGACAGGTACGTGTTTAATACTTGGAGTAAAGTTAATCCCAACTCTATGGACCACCGGAAACCCACGAAACACGACTGCATAGTCACGTTACGGAGGTATTATTTTTAGAAGTACATTCACGGTCGTGCCAACCTCTTTCTAAGCTTTGGTCTGATCGTCTTGTCAGTAGCAATCTAAATATAGGAATGGTTTGAAGTTTGACCACAGTAATAAGGGTCAATTCACACCAAAATCGCGGCGAAGGGCAGCGAAGCGGAGCGCAGTTTATGTGTCATATGAATTTCAACTTTATAATAATTGCAATAATATTTATTATCGCATGAGAAACTCGAACGAGACGCGCGAATTCCCGGGAATGCTCGAGCAGTCGCTGGAATCTGCGCGGGTGTCGCGAGAATTCGATAATAAGTATTATAGTATGAAAATAAAGTTTAAATTCATATGACACTGAAAGTGCGCTCCGCTTCGCTGCCCTTCGCCGCGGTTTTTGTGTGAATTGACCCTAAGAATTTGTCTTATAACCTTTTTAACCTAATTGGGTCAGAAGGGTTGTATGTGTGTCTGTAGATTTCTATGTACCCTGCGACGGCCGGAAAAATATCGCATTTATAATATTAAATAGTATAATATAAAATTCAATTAATGATGTCCGCTGAGTTTGTTTCGCCGGTTCAGTTTTCAGGACAGGGCTAGGGTTGAACCGGTGGTAATTTTGACGTTTAAAATGAATGTTTGTAATACTATTTTGAATGAAAACATTTTGATTTCATTTCATTCCTACTAGAATAGTACGAGAGGCTAACGAGCAGTCGGGTATCCTTACGTGAGCAATGCATTAACAAACTACTGAAATGAAAAAAAAAAATGTAGTTATTTTTTTTAATTTTCGAAGCAAAGTATGCAATTGGCCCACTGGCAAAAATACACGTGTTCATAATTTGGCCCACGTCAGAAGTTACTACAATAACGACAGATCCCCTAATCCCCGTCTTAAATTAACAGATCAAAGATTGCGGAAGGAAGGGCTAAGATAATAAATTGGTGTTATTTTTGGCCCACCCATCCCCCCTAAGTACGTATTTCCTGAATCGATAGAAGACTCGTGTTTATCATTCCAGTATAAACAAACTTGATTAATCCATAGAGGATGCGTGTCTATCTTTTGTTCTATATAAAGACATATCTTGTCTATATATTGTGCTAAGTATAATGAGACATGAAGAAATAAAAGTATCGTATTTGATTAGCAAATACTACCCATGGAGGTGGGGGGAGAAAGGAGGGCAACGCATCTGTATAGCCTCTATGCGGATGTTTGTGGGCGTCGGTAGTCATGAAAATGGCTCCGACTGCTCGTTTGCCCTCCTATACCATAAAAAAAAATACTACCTGAGTTACTCATCAATTAATGCGACTTGGTATTGATGTAAAATTTCGTTTTACGGCCAAGCTGTATCCGTTGATTACGAAATTTTAAAAATATATACTGTAGAGGGTAGATCTCATGAGTAGAATAATATAACGCTATTATGAAGTATCGAATATTGATCCTTACCTCTATACTCCATACGCTGTCATTTAAATCAATTGTCAATTTATGAAGCGAAATTTGAAAATCGAACTTTATATTTCTCTTGTTTATGATTCACTCATATAATTTTTTTTAAGTGAAATCTTTCGCGGCGTTTGATAAAAATATGATAGTTTACACACTTTATATATAAAAGCCATGAGTTAGCGTCTGTGCTATACAATAGCAATTTAAGACATTCCTTAAGTTTTCACTCTTATCTCTAAGACTAACTGTATTTTTAATCTGTGGCTGACCTTCGTTTAGCATTTGTTACGCCATAAGAATATAATACTTATTAGTCACGATTTGTAATTATGTTATTTTTTATGATTGAATGATAGCTAGAAATAATAGCTAAGCAATAAATAGGTATCTAGATCACGTATAATAAATAATATTCCTTTATTAATAATAAAAATAAAAACTGCTATATTTTGGGCTTCATTTCCAGTTAACAATTTTGATATTTATCCATACGAAATTACGAAGTTGTCACATTCAAATTATAGTCAGTGAGCTATTCGGATTTTCTGTCTTCTTTCGTTGAGTTTCCGGTAGCCCATGGAGGGGAAAGGAAGGTAACGCTGTATAACCGCATGTAGCCATAAAAAAGCTCATCTTTTGCCTCCCTATACCATAAAAAAAAACTTGTGAGTCCAGAGTCAAAAAATCTTGCCAGCTTTAAAATGATGCACTGGAAAGACAGTCGGCTATGTGCCTTATCTGTGGTACGTGACTGGAGCGCTAGAGTTGAGCTATCGAGAAATAAGGCCGAGCAGACGACTTGTGTCAACTATCAGTGTGTCTATATCTAGAGACGGAGTCATTTTCACGACATGACTTGTCAACTGACAACAAAAAAAAGTTCTAAATACTACTGGCAGTAATTTTCGGAAAGCCACAAAGCTAATACGTCCCAAGACGCCATTTTGCTTACAGAAGTGTTTTCGCGGGTTTTATAAATTATGCTTATTTAATTTGAAAATTTGAGATAAATACTTATCCGAAAAAAAAACAAAAATTGTATAAGTTCCTTGATCACTGATAAACATTCTGGAGCGGTTTTTGAAAACTTGGAAAATAGCCCCGGGATTCGAACACGGAACCTCTCCATCTGTGGTTCATGTTGCGAAAATGCTCTTACTTCTTATTTACCTCTCTACAATCTTTGCCTACTTAGAACGATTTTAGTATAGAATGTTGAATTCAAATGGCAAATTGGCGCATTAAAGTTCGCATCACAAACATGTCCGCATCGACTTGTGTACACGTGTATCATATCAACATCCCACTCTTCCATAAAAAACAACAAATTATCAGCAAACAATGCCGATCCGAGTTATTATGTCGTAATTAACGTTTTATCTAATGCTGGCTGGTTAATGGCACGTTAACGGCAATAGCATAGATAATAGAATGTTTTAAATATCGAACACTGTATACTGATGTATTTTAAATAACGAACACTTTTATGGAAGATGGTGATTTATGAATTCTTCGGTTTAACTGTTCCAATAGCATAGATAATAGAAAACTTTAAATATCGTGCTATCGAGCTACTGTATAGTGAAATATTTTAAATATCGAACGCTTTTTATAGAAGATTTATGAATTCCCCAACCGCCACTGAGTTATTTATAGTTTATTAGTTTAATGGTTCGGAGGATGGTTTATTATGAAAGGGGATTGGTGATTAATTATTAGAGCTTACTCCTTACGAAATGATGTAGTCCGAGGAAAAATTATTATATTATTATAGTTTATGTTATAATTATATTATACAAGCTGCGCCCCGCGGTTTTAACTTACACCCGCATAAATTTAAAAGTGGAAAATAGAAAATCATCTAATCTCATCCCAAAGGAACATTTTTTCGTGGAAAAAACTATCCTATGTAATCCAAGTTACCCTCTACGTGTTTGCCAAATTTCTTGAAAATCGGTTCAGCAGTTTTTGCGTGAAAGACTTACAAATAAACAAACATACAAACTTTAGCATTTACAATATTAAGTAGGGTTATTATCATTTTTCATATTAATATTAAAGGCGAAATCATTGAAACAATAACGTTGAGCGTTAATTGATAAGTCATTTCAGGATCATGTTAGTTTTATGGGGTTTACTCTAGTCGCACGACGGAGTTGATACACAGTATTCATTAAGAATAAGAATGCTCGATAGACGTCTTAGTGTGCTTCGATTATAGCTCTAATATGTGAAGTTATAAAAAAATTAGACGCACCCCGTGACTTCCTCTCATAAGCTGCGGTCTTTTGTACCCTAAAACTATCTAAAAGTTATTTAACTACATGTAAAACGAGTAAATCTCATTTTAACTGAAGTTAGCAGAAATGTTTTGATAATGTTTTCTTATCCCACGTTAATGATTAGTATCTAATAAAATAAACCTTTTTCTAGGCTGGGTTGGTGAAATTTGTTAATGAACTAATCTTTCAGATTAAATATCAGAACAGAATATTATAATCTGACATACTGCCAGTTACATGGTCTTAGCTGCATACACAAATTCTTACGCATTCGAAAAAATATATTTCATATATTTCAAAATCAAAAATGGAACGCGTCTATGGTTAATTTAAATTAGATTAAACGTCACATTTAAAAATGGAACGCATTTGAATTTAAATTTTAAAATCGACAAAACTAACGAATATTTTATTTTACAGATAAGAAAAAAGTGCCTATGTGATGTGCCTTGAGTGAAGCAGTGCCTACTTCAATTTATTTTCGTATTCGAGTTTACTTGTGGCTGTACGTGTGTTGATTCAAGTGCCATAAAACACGATGGAGTTAAGAAGGTTATCGATATGGCTGGCGTTGTTCGTGGTGGCGTGTCTTCCACATTGTTCAGGTAAGATATATTTTAAGCCGTACAAGACTTCAAGTATGGAGGGTAGAGGTAAGGAGAAATGTATAATAAAAAGTGTCCATTGAAATGCATAAAATTCAGGCGCCACATTAGCATTAGATAAGTTTATTTTTACTTTATTATTTTGTACCACGCAAGTCGTTGAAATTTTCAACAATAGGGTATTAGACAATTTTTTTATTTTTTTTATTTCATACTCTATGACTTGTTAAACACGTTACATAAATATTTCCAGACAATAAGCAGTATTAATAACAACAACAACAATAATATGCAAACTGTCATGTCGGCGCAATATGATTAGATTTACGTCAAACGCAAGTTACAATAGTGTAAACACTAGGCAGTTCGGCTAGAGTTTACTTGCCAGTGACGTCATCTGAGTTTCAACCGATCACAAAACGTTTTTGACGTTGACAAATAATGGCTACTTTATTTCGCAAATTTTACAATATATTTTTTAATTTTTTTTGTGTAAAATAGACTTGTATACGGTTTATTATTATCTTATTTATTATGATGACTGTAATTCGTAGTATATTTTTGATAGTGTCAAATAGCATATTAACTACTTTAGTCGCCAATAATGTTGTATTTTTACCTCGGCGTACCTACTTCAATATTTACAATTACTACATCCATGTACTCTATCTACATCAGCGTTATTCTGGAAGGTTTTGACCCGTTATTCATAGCAAACACCAGGACAATTTTTCCTATTTTCTACCACAAGAGATGATTCTCCTTACCGCTACCCTCCATAGGTAAGATGTATTTAAAGCCAGCAAGTTACAATGATCTTTATTATCCCTTCGGGAATGTATAAAAGTTATCGTTGTTTTTTAATGTCTGTTATGAATTGTGGCGTTGTAAGTTGTTGAACGTATGATGGATGGTTTTGAAATATTCAGATTTCTTGCTTTAGGGCACGTTCAAGTGTTACGTAACGCTATTTTTGTAGATTTTAGAGCCTCTCTCCCCACTTGTAACGTGCCGTAACGTTGTTGTGTTGCATCCCCCCTCTCCCCGAAAACGTTACGTAACACACAACTCAGCATATTTTTACTTAAATTGGACAAAAGGAAGGTCTCATTTGTCCAAATTATGCCACCTATGGAGATTTTAATTTTATTAAAAAAAAAACAATGTTACC
>LUGF01014704.1:30741-42212 GCA_001625245.1 Calycopis cecrops
CTACGTCACAGGTTGTTCGAAACTACCCTCCCGCCTCGTTACGTAATACTTGAACGCACTCTTAGGCAAAATAGTGAAATAAAATTCTATTTTTAAACATGGAAAAAAATATACATTAGCAGCTCAACAGAAGTTTTAGAATTTGTGTCGCCGAATTTTTCATTGTTTTTTATCTTTTATTTATACGACGCCCATAGAAATCTGCATAGAGGCTATACAAATGCGCTGCCCGTCTTTCTCTTCCCACCTCCATGGGCCACCGGCTACTTACACACAGCACGAAACGCGACTGCTTCTGTTAAATCGGTGCAAGTTTAAGATTTCACTGTTGCCAACTCAAAAAAAGAACGTATCCAAAAATGCATTTAAAAAGGAACATTCAATTTTTAATTTCCTTTCCCTTCTAAATTTTCAATCGATATGTCTCTATGGTCAGGATTTAGTTATACATCAGCGGAAATCTTACTTCAGTGTTGCCAACATAAAAAATATGTAAACGCATTGAATTGTTATATAAATATCTAGATAAAAAGCCATTGCTATGACTAAGCGTGGCGGTGCGGTTAATAGATTTCAATACAGGTCATACCGGTTCTGCGCGGCAATCGAGGCCGGGCAGAAAAAAGTGGCAGAAGAAATTGTTTCGGTAGGAAAATTTAAAAAAAAAAATTCATCAGACGAAGATTCGTCATCGAATATAATTACACCGATTTTTAATGTGTGAATTTGGCAACTAAAATAAGAAGAGGTAGTGCCATGGGGTTTTACAGCCAAATTGGCGCGGCACGACCGGGGAGGTACCTCTCGCTAGCGCGATATCGGAGTATTGTGACAGCTGTGCTGCGTGCTTGGTGCGGTGTGTGAGTTTCTGCTGGCACATGGAGGAAAAACGAGCCCGTGCGTAAACTCTATGCAGATGTAGGGCAGGTAGGTAATCGGAGCCATTTTCGTGACTACCGACACCCATAGACATCCGCATAGAGGATATTTGTTGCCTTCTCCTCCCTCCTCCATGAACTATAGTATAGACAATTTAGACGTCTTCGTATTTCGGATGCAATGCCGCAATTGTATTTGATACGTCTCAGAAATCAAAACCACGACTGCGGTTAGACACATCACCGTTAGAAGATAATATAATTAAATGTAGGCGTCATTGTCTATGGTGAGATTGATTGAGGGCTCTATACTCTATGGTCTATGGTTAATCATAGACTAATGGTGCTCTTACGCCTTTGATCGATTTATATGCACTTTAGAAAGGTGTCTGGTTTGCATTAGTAATCATGGAGAATTATTAACTGGGATATATCTTATATATCTTCTATGGTAGTAAATTACATATTACTCTTAAGTAATCTACATATACCAATATTGTAAAGCTGAAGAGTTTGTTTGGAAAAACCAATCTCAGGACCTACTGGTCCGATTTCCAAAATTCGTTCGGTGATGGATAGCAAGCTATGACAATCAGTAGTTGAGTATGTATGCTAGGCAAAGCCGCAGATCTCTGCTAGTAATGCGATAGCAACATAGCATTTAATAGAATAATCTTTGAGGCCGGTCGTGCTTTTCAAGTACTAGCTTTACTCGGTGGTTTCAAACGATCAAAATCTATACCAAATCCCAATATTTTTTTGGGATAAAATGTAGTTTTGTTTTCCAGATTTTAATAAATAGATAAATGACTTCTTTGTTTTGCAATGCCCACATATATTTACAGTTACAGTCTATAAAAGAAAACAATATAGACCTTGCAAAATTGAACACAAGCTCGGTATTTGCTAGCATATGCATTGTTAATTATTTTTTTTTTTAGATAGAATCTACGCTAGCAGAACTGAAAGCCCAGTGCAGCTTCGTCTGTATGAGAGGCGAGTGCCCTAAGGTAGCTCGAGCCTCTGTAATTTGTGGTCGATGGGGGTGCAGACCCCTCCTTCTTTCCCAGCTAATCTGGGAGGAGGCAAACCGGAATATTGAGATTAATAGGTTATACTATTATTATCTTGGCCAGGAGGACAGCGGGTGTCCTCCTCTCCCCACCTCTGACGGAGGGGAGCAGCTCACGCGCGGCAGCTAAAAAGTGGCCGACACGGGTCTTAAGCTAGAAGAGCTCTATGAGCTATCATGACTGGGCGCATTCTTAATACATATCGATGACAAGTTTAATTTGTGTGTAAGGTGCAACGCAAGACGCTTGCCAACCGTCCTGATTCTGAGCCCCAATTCAATGCATTACGTTTAGGGTGCGTGCGGGACGCTAATGTCCCGCTTTTCGTCCACCACCGATAGTCGGCCGGCCAAATTATAGGCCACGCAAAAAGTAGTTATTTAGAAAGTACCTAATTTTACTAATTACAGTACTTGGCCCACGACGCTTAACAAAAAAAACTACTACCACGACTCCTGCTACTACTACTATACAACAATCGCCCAGTTGGGTCCCTCTGTTTTACCCCTTGTCCCGCATTTGAAATCATTATTTCCCGCAAATTCGTAATTTCAAGTTGGCAAGCCTAGTTACAATGCCTAAAAATATTACAAATGTTGTCTTGAATGTAACCATCCTGACTTAATAGCGTAGTATAATTTCTTTAAGCCTAACATAATCCGTAGGTTACTTTGTTATCTATGGTATTAATAGTTCACGGCCTTGACGCTCTGAGTCACACCTGTCAATTTGACAGCTGTCACTTTCAACGCATAAACCCATAAACGTTGCCTACAATAGAAAATAAAATACATAATTTGTTTCATATAATCCATAGCTCACTCTGTTATCTGTGGCATTAACAGATTAACAAGGCGTTGACTGTCCGTGTCGTGGGCAGAGCTACCTGTCAACTTGACAGCTGTCAGTTTTTGTTCGAAGTTTGAAATTGATTACCGTTCGTAGACAGAGGAAACTATAGACTGCTGGATTCATCTATCTCTCTTCATCAAAAAAAAGGATAAATATATACCAGACGTCCGAGAAGAAAAGAGATAAAGAACACTATTTTCTGTCCCTCATCGCGTGTCAAATTGGGCTATTGAATAGCCCAAAAAACTTTGACATTTCATTGACGCGTCGAGAAAAATTGTAATCTATTTTGAAAACTTTTATCATTATTTCTGTTTTATTTTGTGTTTGCTTTTAAGCAGGATATATAACCAGTACTACAAAATGGTACAGTGCAGTGTTCTTGGTTGTAGAAGTGATAGCGATAAGGAAATTCCCGGTTTATCGTTCCATTCGTAAATATCACATTTCTTAGATTTTTTGCTAGATGTTTTTCAATTTACCACTTTTTGTGACTATTCTAGAATAGATACTGTTATTTGAAAGTAAAATAGGAGTCCATTTCATTAGTTTTACGTGTTATTAAAATATAACATAAAAATTCGATGTTGCCAAAATTGTGCTAGGGAAATTCATAGTACAAAAACGAAATTAATTTGGAAATTCATTATTAATATTACTTACATAGAATTTACAAATTTTGTTTAATATTTCTTCCTAAAAGCTCTAAAATATGCAGCATGTAATATATCTTTTATAGGACACTGACTCCTGCAACACAGTGAATACTAGCGCAGGTGTCAGGGAAATCTATTGCTGCATGACTCACTTTTTTTGCATAAATAAAGAATTTATTTATTTATTTATTTTATATATATAATAATTTTTTTTGTGAAGATAAGAAATAAAACATTTCTGAAACTGTAACCTCTTAAGGTAAGAAATTATTAACATACAGGATTACTCAAAAGTAAGATACAGAGAGACTCATATTCCTGCGTAAAGACAACGTCACTCAGGCATTTGTGTTGTACACTAATAAATACATAGCTGATAGCTTGCATCAAGTTAAATAATCCCTATTAGATATTCGATATTTATTGCCTATTATCGGCTCACAAATTTTTTTTACGCAAATTTGCATTGTGCTTAAATTTTATAAGCCCACAGGCATACAAATATGTAAGGCAAAAATTTAATACTCGTTGGCCTCATCCAGCCACACTCACAGCATGGTACAAAAATGTTAATGCCAGTCCGGGGTTCACTGCGGAATCGTTAGATTGCATTAAAAACTACTTGCGGAGCGAAAAGACAAACAATTACCTATACTGTGTCGTTATCGTGGATGAAATGGCGATGAGGAACAACGTACATTGGGACGGCGAAAAGTGTGGTTGGTTTAGTCAACTACGGTGAGGCATTAGATTGACATATTGTTGCCGAAGCTAGAGAGGCTTTAGTTTTTATGGTAACATCTATTAATGATGGATGGAAGATTACTGTAGCCTATTTTCCAATTAACGGGTGTAACGGAGAACAAAATGCAAATTTAGTAACACAATGTAAATATATACTAGCAGCCCACCCGGCTTCGCACGGGCTTAATATTATAATAAAAGAAAATATACAATGTTTTACAATGATTTTTTTAAAAAATTACATTAATACTTACATTTTTTTGGTGAATATATTTTCTTATTTTTTTTTACATTCTTTTATTTTATTTATTATTTTTTTTAATTTTTTTGTGAAAAAAAAAGAAGAGCTTGGGTTGCCGTTTGGATTTACTTGAAAATATCAAACCATTTTTCACACTTAGTGGGCATGATCTTGTTATTGTTCCAGACCGCGCTCATATGTTAAAGCTAGTCAGAAATACTCTGGGGCAAAAAAAGAATCTGACGCTCAAGGTAGAAATATTTCATGGCAATATATTGAAAAATAAACGAATTGCAGGAAAAAGAGAGCCTTCATTTAGCGAACCGTCTCAAAAACCAACATATTTTTTTTATAAAGCAGGTTATGAAAGTCAAATTAGCAGCTCAGACTTTTAGTAATTCTGTAGCCCTTGCGATATTTTTTTTAAACCATGAAATTGCCGGAGTTTTCAGGGTGTATTAATATTATATATCATATAGGTAAAATAAAAAATAATATTAAACAAATTAATGATAAGAATAAGGAATATACATAATAAATTAGTTCTATATAATATAGGTAATTAGGAAAATAAAAAATAATAATGTGACTTTGTTGTTTTATTCTAGTTTTAAATAACTTAATAGGGTCAGGTAAGACCCGAAGAACCTAATTCTCTTCTAGTACTGGCATAAGCTGCGCCATTAACGATTCTTAAAAAGCGCCGTTAACAGTTACCTAACTCATACATTGTTGGTGTCTACTCTCAAAGTTTTATTACTGGGTGAAATAATCTTACAATTTCTGAACACAAGTAATCTTATAATTAAGAATATTAGGATCGCTTACAGGCTGCACGAAACAATGGTATAGTCAGCACTTTATGCCGGCATCACATTATGAGTTATTGGTATCTACCCGGTCGTGCAGGCCCAATTCAGCTGTATAAAAGAAAAAATCCACATCTTATAAAATACTTTCTTTGTAAAATATTATTAATTAATCCATTAATTTAATAAGCAATAAATATTAATTCTATTGGATCGGTTAGTATAAAGTTAATTAATTAATAAAATAATAAAAAATATATATTTTTTAATTGACCCTAGTCTCGCGTTGTTTTGTGCGAGTAGGTACATTTTTGCCATGATTTGGGGTAAAATAATTGAAATGGTAACCCTCAATGGTATTTTTTGTCTTGCTCGGTGACACGCCAACCCGCAGTCTATTCTTTACTCTGTCTACGTTACCGTTACTCTTCATGAATGAACGCAGTAAAGAGTTTAATAACCTTTTTTGATTTACTTTATGATCTTCAGAGGGGAGATAAATGAATTGTTTTAATGGATACTTTGTTACGAGACATTGACGCGTTGTAACCAAAACGTTTTATAACAACAAATTGTGTACAGATCTTTTTTGAGAAAAGAACCAATTACGTCAGAGATTCAAAGCAGCAAGCTCCTGTTATGATTTTTTTTGTATTTAAAGGGGACAACAATTATAATGACTGCCGACTCCCATACCATTCTCGATGGTGGCCCATGGAGGGGGAAATAAGAAGGGGGCAACGCATCCGTGTAATCTTTATGCGCATCTCTCTAGGCGTCGTTTGTCAGTTGTACTATAAAAAGTGTTTGCTTTCGACCACACAACTGAAGTAAATCTTAATTATTGACTTTCAATACCGTAGTTACAATGACATAACAAGTCATATGATATTTATTTTTTAAAACAAAAAAGTTTCACTTAAATGGAATTTGGAATTTGAATGATAACTTCCATTGGCCTCGCCCGATGTGTGATTTTTGTAACTCTCTCGCCAGCTTATTTCCCATCTTAATCGCAATAGAAGTTTTACTTCAAGTAAATACATTTCGACGAGCAAAACCGTCAAATGACTGCCGATGCTAGGCATGGCAATTACTAGCCAATTGATTGCAATATGGCGGATATAATGATGATTGGCTTCAGTTTTTATTGAGATGCCGTTTCACATTAGATCTCGTTGGATATTGTGATTAGATGCGGTGAGTCCGCAACTAATCATGATATGACTTTTAGGATAACCGTTGGTGATATAGAGGCAGTTCCATGCTGCAAGTGGATATAATTGTACCACAAAAATAAGTTACACCGATGTACCTGCGCAGTATACAGTTCTTTGAAAAGCGCGAAAATATTTCAGCCAATCACCAGGCAATATTTTTGCACGGGAAAATCTTCATTCGCCATTGGTTAAATGAGATCTGGCTCTATTCGCATTCGTCAGTTGCTTAGCCCAACGTCAGCTGCCATTTATACACACGTCAAAAGTCATGCAGCACAGATATCGCGAGCGAGATGGCATGAGCTCACGTCTTGTTATATTTTAAGCCTTATGGGTTGTGGAATAAGGTTTTATTGAACTGGTGTTATAGATCGGATAAGATCGGCCTATGTTGCACTCTACTAAGTCAACGACGAAAGCCGATGTAACTTATTTTCGTGGTACAACTATACTACAACTCTATTTGTAAGAGGTAGTGCTACGCTGCATGCATGCAAGCTTTTTGGGTTACTAGGCATATGATGATAGAGTAATAGCTATAAAGTATCATAAAAATAATTAACATATTAAATTTTTATATGTATTTTAAGATAAAAATATCTTTTAAGTGAGCATGTATCTAATAGATTATAATTATAAGTATTATAAGTTAGAAGTTGTGCTACAGTGTGTGCATTTATGTAGCCGAATTGAGTCGGCACGAACGGGGAGGTACCTCTCGTTTACACGAGACTAACGTAACGTGACGGCTGTGTCGCGTTTCGTGCAGTGTGTAAGTCGCCGGTGGCCCATGCAGGGAGGAGGAGGAAGGAGGGTAACGCATCTGTATAGCCTCTAAGCGGATGTCGCTATGTAGATGCGCTGCCCTCCCCTCTCCTCTCACCTCCATGTGCCCCCATGGCCTTGATTTTTCATTTTTTTTTTATTTTATGTAAATGCATTTAATATAATGGCCACAGGCCCCACACGATGTTGCAACCAGTCTGACGAGTATACCACGATATGCGAGAGAAAGCCATCTGGGAGTATAACCGGGAACACTTTTTTTTTTTAATATTTTTTTATGGGGACAAACGAGCAGTCGGAGCCATTGCCATGACTACAAATGCACATAGAGGTTATACAAATGAGTTGCCCTCCTTCCTCCTCCCTGGGCCACCGGCTACTATACACAGCAGGTAACGCGACAATACATCTGTCACTGCGCTGGATTCGCGTAAGCAAGAGGTACCTCCTCGGTCTTATCGATACCTGCGTAAAGTGACAGCTCTACTGTCGTGTTTCGTGCGACGTTTATCCGAATCCAGCTGCTCGTTTGCCCCCTCATAAAAAAAAACTTCCACGGTCGCATCATCCAGAAATAGCACAGCATCATTTAAAGTGTAAGACCTAGAATGAAATTAAAGCGCAATTTAAAAGACCTAGAATGAATTTAAAACTAGATCTAAAAGAGTACACTAAGGTACACCATGTCAGGGTCGCTTTAATAAGATCAAGTAGTGGACTGTCATAATGCAGCTCAACATTAATATGAAGATTCACTGCAAATTCGACCTTATACCCTTTTTTTTTATATTAGGTAGGTACCTCAATATTTTATTCATGGCAAAACGTCATATTTCTAACTAGCTTCCGCCCGCAGCCGGTAAGAGGTAGTGCCACGCTGCATGCTTGCATGCAGTCGAATTGGGCCGGCACGACCGGGGAGGTACCTCTCGCTTACACGAGACTGGCGTAAAGAGACAGCTGTACTGTCGCGTTTCGTGCGGTGTGTAAGTAGCCGGTGGCCCATGGAGGTGGGAGGAGAAAGGAGGGCAGCGCATCTGTGTAGTTTGTATAAAGATGTCTATGGGCGTCGGTATTCATGAAAATGGCTCCGACTGCTCTTTTGCCATGGGGGGAGTCATACCATAAAAAAAAATGCTCGAAATACTGTATTCTGCATAGCCCTGACCTAACGCCGGTGTTGCTAGCGAGAGGTACTTCCCCGGTCGTGCCGGCCCGCTACAATGACGCTAATCTTGACAATGGCTTAACCTTGGACGCACCTAGGCCGGACAAAAGCCATTGTATGCGGTTTGGCTAATTCTCTATTCAGCCGATTTAGATTGTACCAGGTTTAAACTTGCAACAAATCAGCTACTCGCCGTGAATCTAAATATACCCGGATGCTTATGGATGTTAGTCATCAGACAGAAGAATATTAAAGCTCGTTTGTCCCTTTATACAAAAAAAAACGTTGCCTGAGACGCCGAATTTTTTTTTTTCTATACCACGATGGTGGCAAAAAAAGCATACGGCCCACCTGATGGTACGTGGTTACCGTAGCCTATGGACGCTTGCAACACCAGCGGCATCACATGCGCATTGCCGAGCCTTTAAGAACCTATTGACTCCCCTCATGAAGAACCCCATATTGTAGCCCTCTGGGAAAACCTCGGCAGGGAGTTCATTCCACAATCGGAGGGTCTGTGGGAGGAAATTCCTCTGAAAACGGCCAAATTGGGCCGGCACGACCGGAGATATACCTCTCGCTTGCTGGCGTAAAGTGACTGCCGTCTGCGCAGTGTAAGTATGGCCCATGAAAGAGGGAGGAGGGCAATGCATCTGTAAAATCTATGCGGATGTCGTCATGTAAATCGCTGCTCGTTTGCCCTCTTATACTATAAAAATCTGAGTCTGATGGGGTAGCAAAGTTTGAATTTTAGAAACCAAAAATTGAACTTTAGGAAACAGGAAAAAAAATTGTTTTGGTTGGGAAATGCACTTAATACGGGTTTTATAGACTATTTCCAATACATTCTGCACCTCTTGGGTGCCTAGGAACTGTCAGTAACAGGCCGACAAGATTCTTAATCTTATCAAAATAACTCTTTAACTAACAGGACAAACGCGAAATCCTTCTAATGTGAATGTAAGTCTGTTACGTTTTCACGCGACTACTCAACCGATCACGATGAAACTTTGTACATATTCCTAGAGGTATTTGAAATGAAATATTACACTTTTTATTTAAGAACAAACCAATTTTTTTATTCGAGCGAATCCGCGGGTAAATGCTAGTCATAAATAAGACGGTTAAATGAGAAATGTTGCAAACACTTTGTCATAGATATACTCTATCTACTATGACTACTTGCGCACCTTGACCAGGCCTCTTCTGACCTAATCTAAGATAACTATTCTTATCTATAGTTTCTATTCTACACTATAGTTCGAAGGGAAAAATGGTTATCCATCTAATATTGTAACAGAATATATGTATGTGAATATAAAAATGTAATTTGACAGTTCAAGTTTACAATCTGAAACAATATGATAAGTATTTTTAGAATAGAATAGAAATAATTTTTATCACAAATCAAAGAAAAGAAACCGGGGCAGATACTCCCCATGCCGTTAGGGAGCGGTTAAGGTGTGTTGATATTAAACCAGGGAGCAGCTAGTCTTAAACCCCCTATATTAGGAAACATAGAATAACTTTGTTCAAGTATTAATCTAGTGATAAACTGACATCAGTCAAATTCCATACTTTTATGTATTTTTTATTATGGAATTTGACAGATGTCAGTTTATTACTAGGTTATTACTTGGATAAAGTTATTCTATGTTTATTAATAAGGGGATAAATGTATATTTTTTTATCTTAACACCCGTGCGTATCCATAGCGGTCTTGTATATCACTTCATTGCAATTATTAGCCCACTATTCCCTCACACAACTTCATAATCTTGTACCCGTCGGATGGATCAGATCACGCACCGGTTTAAACCGGTATTATAACATATTACTCACATACTGTCACCCGTAGCTAATCTGGACGGAATATGTAATCAGCTGACATTAAAAAACGCCATCTAGTGGTATGAGGTGGAATAGATGCGATAGTTTTTTTTGCAGAAAACGCATTGTGTAGCCATAATTGTTATGTAGATTCATTGCCTTTTCTTCCTCTCCTAAGGGCGAGAGGAAACTCAAATACGGCAAACGAAGGAATTGCTGTCAATGCGTAAGATATTATATACGCCTGTAACATAAAAGGCGACGCGGTAACCAGCCGCGTAACCTTTTCATTCGGCTACAGTATTGAAACTTCCACATATACTATATGCTGAATTCCACTATAGGACATCGCGCAGAATTTCCAAATTCCACCGTCACCACCTAGATCGCCCGAAGTCTACTACAGCGCGCTATAAGCGCAATTTCATCCCACGCACCATTTCAATTTGGAATCAGCTACCCCCGGCCTCGGCATTTCCGGACCGATACGATAGGGATCTTCAAGAAAAGAGTTTATTCTTTCCTCAAAGGTCGGCAACGAATCTGTTAGACCTCTGGTGTTGTGGATGTCTGTGGGCGTTGGTGATCACTTTACATCAGGTGACCCAACTGCTCGTTTGCCTCCTATGCTATAAAAAAATACTACATGGATGCCGTAAGTCGGGAACTGACAAAAATTTAATTCCCCGCTCTCTACCCCCGCATCACCCCCGATGTCGCCATATTAGGGATACACCGGGGAAGTGCGGGGCTAGAGCACTTCTTCGCATTCTCGCCAGGTCCCAACTTACCGCGTCCGTGTAGTACTTTACCCTTTATTTGTGAGCGCTTTTAATGTATGAAAGGAGACCTTTTATATTCTTTTCTCCATTTTTAGGATAATAATAATTAAGGTAATATAGTCTTACAGTTTTCTTATCTGATTTCGAACAAGTTTACCACATACTACACAATTTCTTGTGTGCAACTCTCTTTAAAATGATTTAGCTACTTTTTCCATTTAAGCTCATTAAGAAATCCTTCTTTTTAATTTTAGCACTCATAATTGTTTAAATTACTTTTATTATAGTTAGTCGTTACAAGCATAGATTTAGAATTATTGTTCTCACTACGTGAAAGATATACAAAGCGTGGGAGCGAGACATTCAAATTAACTTCCAATCATCGGAAAAGAAAAGAGACAGTAGATGAAGTACATATGAGACAATTATTTT